>PVHP010006579.1:31537-59473 GCA_004024765.1 Zapus hudsonius
CTCTCTCTCTCTCTCTCTCTCTCTCTCTCTCTCTCTCTCTCTCGCTCTCTCTCTCTCTCTGCTTGCAAATAAATAAATAAAAATATTTAAAAGAAAATGGTCAGCCAAGGAGAGGATTTTACTGTCTGTACAAGAGTCTGAGGGGTCCTGGAGGCCCAGGTGACCAGTGGGTGGCGTGAGTCAGGCGTTGGCATGTCCTGCATGGGTGGCAGAGTTTGGACAGAGCCTGTGCTGAGTAGGACTTATGAGGGATCTTGTCAGCACCTTCTGCATCTCCACAGGGACAACCAGAAGGGTGGTAACACTGAGGACTCGGGCACACATGCTCTCACCAGAAAACTTACAGAGGCCATCCCCCAGGGACCTTCCTGATAAATCATTGGTGCTTGACTTAGAATAAAAACTGGCAAATTGGATGTGCTGTCATTGGTTGGATTTTGCTTGCATGATAAGGTCTGGCCCAATGAATGACAGAAGCTGTGTACACCAAACCCAGCTCCAGGGTCCATTGGTGTAACTGCCAGCATTGTGCTCTGTGGGGAGACAGCTTCCAACTGGGTATCTGCTTCCAACTGGCCAAGCATGAGGGAATGGAGTGAGATTCCTCTATGAGTGTCTGCCTCAGCTCCCATGTGGGGAAGGGCTACCTCTAACCATCTGTGGGCAAGAGTGGGGACCATAGCCAATGCCTGGTCAATAAGAAGAGGTAAGTGAGAGAGTCAGGGTTCTTGTCATTTCCTGTGTCCTGTGGACATGGTCTGAAAGGAAGAGACCAACCCTTCTCCATGTGGCCCAGGCTCCTTGTCCATCTTTCATCTGGAGTGTTAAGATGGAAACCAGCAGAGTCCGTCAGCTCCTATAGACTCATTTAAGAGCAATGTCTCTGGTGAAAAACTCAAGTAGCCACCCCAGAGGACCAAAGGCTCGCCCCTTAATTTTTCCTTCCCACCTCAGTGAGCTGGTGTGGTGGAGGGAGAAGGAAAGGCAGTGGGACTTTCTGCAGGTGTGCCCACCTGAAGTCTTAGGTCCTTGATGATGGCAGCTGCACTGCCTCCTCTCACGCAGCTTTAATTCCTGTCATGGGTATTTGGCGGGGCCTGGAGTGGTCACACCCAGCCACTCTCTTGGAGAGAGCATCTCCATGTCAACTAGGAGCTACTTCCTGTGACCTGGGGTTCTTTTCCTGCAACAGCCCTGGGTTCATGCTCAGGCCATGCTCAGGGCCCCAGGCAACCGGAACCCTGAACCTTCTGCACTTCTGCTGTGATCCTAAACCCACTCTAAAAATGCCTATGGACCACTCCGGATGGCTGCTTGGTGTTAAGTAGGAAGAATGCTCAGTGGGTGATACTGCGACGTGCGTGATGACATGTCGTGGCTAATTCTCTGTCTTGTGCTTGGGTTCTGCAGGGCGTGAAGAAGTTCGACGTGCCCTGTGGAGGGAGAGACTGCAGCGGAGGCTGCCAGTGCTTCCCGGAGAAAGGAGGACGGGTAAGTCAGAGCGGTGCCGAGGTGAAAGCCCAGCGACGCCAGTTGGACGCTTTGCTATGAAATTTAATACAACTGATTCTTTCATGAGAGAAAGCTATAACCGATGCAGAATTGGGTCCGTTTATGCCACTTTCCTTTCCTCTGCTCGCGGTCATAAATACGTACGCAGGTGTCCCTCAGTGGCCACAGGATGTGGGTTCTAGAAGCCACTGGGTATCAAACTCTTCGCCTGCTCAAGCCCCTCATATAGCAGGGCCCTGGGAACCCCGGGGCATTTCCTGTTATTTATCACATTTAATGCAATAAGATGGCATCCATTGTTACTTAGGGACTGGTGACTGGGGAGAACTTGGTACATGTTCAGTACAGGCACATTTTTTTTCAAATATTTTTAATCCATGATTGGTTGTAGTCACATATGGTGAGCCAACAGAGGGCTGGTTGGGTGAATGTGTATATATATATATATATATACATACATATTCATATATATATATGAAATCTATTAATACAATGATGTCCTAGACTCGTCTTTTATGTCGGTGTACATTTTGTGAAGAGATCACGTGCAGAAAACCATAGCTGCCTCGGTAGGGTGAGGACATTGAGATCTCCCTGTGGACTGAATTCCAAGTCCAAAATCACTCATTCCCTCAGGGCCCTGAATGGAGCTCACTTCATAATTAAGAAGGAGAAAGACCACCCGCAAACCATCACCTTAGCTCCCACAGAATCTGAAATACAGACCCCATGTGGAGTTCAACATGTTCCTTCAGTGTTCAGTTAAAGTGACTGTTCTCATTTGGTTGTGTTGAAGATTGGTATTTGAGTTTTGGTAATACTTATTTTTTAAAAAACAGCATTGGAGTAAATTATGTGCGTAGTATGCACAGGCCCCAGGCTTAGTTTAGATGTTGAAGTCCATTTTGTGATCTTGGAATGTGAGGAGTAGTGTTTGTCCTGTGTCGCCCTCTGCGTTCTGCATGCCTCCTCCTAGGACCGAGGCTGGACTGTCTGCACCTCTGCTCGGCCAGTGCAGGCTGTGGCGGTCAGGAGGTCTTGCTGCCATCCCCGTTATCAGTTACAACAGCTCATTACACCAATTCAGTGTCACGCAGCGTCACCCCCAAGTCAGTTTTAAAGCAGCCCTTCCCGTTCCTGCCACTGGGCAGAAGCCCCCTTCCAGAAAATGGCCCCATGGGCTGGGGGTACAGTCGAACGTTGTACCTCCACTCCTGGGCTCCCTGCACAAAATGTGACAGGTGGTCGGGATGCCTCCTCTTTGCCTTGTTTGCTGACATGTGGCTGATTACTAATTGCATTAGTGGGAAAGAACACAACTGAAAGCTCTCCCCCACCCCCCGTCAGCAGTGACCAGAGCCGCCATATCCTGTGTGTACCCCTAGAGTCCTAGTTGTGAAAACAGTGACCACTTCAGTCAAGGGTTTCTCTGCTTGGATCTGGGTTAATGCTCTAGAAACTGGTAGTTTAAGATCACTTATCAGCATTTTTAGAGGATACTTTTGCTTTGGAATCTGTGGACATCATTTCATGAGATTAAAAACCCTCTGGGCTCCTTGCTATCAGTTTTCCCAAGAATGAGGTGATCAGTCAGGGATGCAAATGCTTGTGCATAGACTCTGGCTTCCTGAGTGCCGGCTAGCTCAGCCTTATATGGACAGAAAGTAGATAAATCAGTGCTGTGCAGACTTCAGGAGAAGCTGAGTGGAGTTAGACCCCAGGGGACCCTGAGTTCTGCCCCCTATGAGGAGCCAGGAGAACCCAAACAATCTGAGGAGCATTCTGCCTGGCCTTCTTCACTTTCCCTGATTACCCAACCCAATGCAGATTCAATATATTAAAAGTTTCCATGGTAGCTCTTTCGAGAACTTTCTATATCACTAATTCTGACTATTTCTGTAGATACTGCTGTTTGTGTGATAGTCCATGACCTGCTTGAAATCTTTCTTTTAATGTTCATAATTCATGTTTTTATGTACATGATGTATTTTGATCTGTTAGCTTCTTTTCTCTTCCCTCCCTGTCTGCCCTTCCAATGAGCCCCTTCTTTCCTACTGGTCCCTCTTCTATTTTTTTTGTCTTTTTAACTTTTTGCCCTCTTTCATCATCCATGACGAAATATTGGGCCCAATATTGTGCAGGCCTTGTGCAGGTAATGACAGCCACTGTGACGTCATGAATCCTGCCCAAAATTCTTTCAGAGGGGTCAAGAAAGATTTCCAGGGGCTCACAGCATAGGGGTTTCCCAGAAGCACCTAGGTCTTTTGTCTATTGCCAAGTAGAGTGGAAAGCTGACTCTCCTGCTCACCTTGACTAGCCTATAACCCTTGGTGTGGTCATGGCTTTGTTCTCCTTGCCCAGGCCCCTGCCCCAACAGCTGGCAGAATGGTTTCTATAAGAGACAAAGGAAATGATGCCTACTGTGAGGTTTCACCCTGGGGATCACCCTCTCCATGTCTCTGTGGTCCAGTGGCCTGTCATGTTGCAGGACACTCTCCCCTGGTCTACCAGATGCTTGATGCTGTCTTTGTACCTACACCGAGATCCTCCTGTGAAGAGGTGCATAGAATAACTATTAAAATATAGAATTAGCCAGGCATAGTGGTGCATGCCTTTGATCCTAGCACTCAGGCGGCAGAGGTTAGAGGATTACCACGATTTCAGGGCCAGTCTGGGACTACAGAGTGCCAGGTCAGCCTGGGCTAGAGTGAGACCCTACCTCAGAAATAAAATAATAAAAGAAAAGAAAATATATAGAATTAATTGATATTGCAAACTGGGTGTATGCAGAGCAAGCATTTCCCCATACATGTGTCTGTAGAAAGTAGACCCGCTTCTACACTGCTTTTGGTTTGATAATATTTTTTTAATAATGCAGTCATAAAAATAGCAGTTGGATGGAGTCTGTCATCCAGAGAGCTCGTGCCTGGCTTGTTCTTTCCCACAGCTTCCCCTGGGGTCACTTACCGTATATTTTCCCCATGGTGCTACCGTGCCTGCCATGTGGCCTCCCTGCAGACGCAGCCCTCCCCAGTTCTCAGCTAACTCAGCCTTATATGGACACTGTACCCTCGTTACTGTGTTCTCACCATGGTGACAGCCAGCAGCAGAAACTCTATGTCACTGGATAACTTCTGGACTCTGAGCAGAAATCACAAATGCACTGTGGTCCAGTTCCAAGTGACTTCTCATGTTACTAAGTGAATGGGTCTGTGTGAAGTGCATGGAGTATGGTTCTCCACCATGAGGTTGAGCTGCAGGGAAATCCTGCTTCCCACAGGCAGAACTGTCCATCTCTAGAAAATTCCAGGGAGCCATAGGGCTGGGGTAGAAAGAGGCAAGGGTCCGTGTGTGGCAGAGACCTCTGTCTCACCACACTCAGAGCCGGGAGGTGCAAAGCCATGATCTAACCCACTTCTGGTGAATAAAAAAAGTAAACAACTTTAACAAATGGTTCAAGATTTATTGTTTGAAGTTCAGTGTTTTAAACAATCTCATTTAAGTACTTTGAAGTGAGCACAAACTATAAGTCCTAATTCATGGAAATGGTGCAGAGTCAAAGCCATACTTCACAGCCCTTCAGAATCGATGTCAGTGTCAGTGCTGGCCAAGCTGCTGCCCTGCTAGACTTCTCTAGTATAGTCTTCTCTTTATATGGTGTGGAGACAGAGTTAATTTCACCATAGTATATCCATCCAAGCAACAGTTGCTACCAACTAATGTGGAGATTAGTGATACAGAACAGGATGGAGAGGGGCAGGTGAGGACCACCTGGTGTGGAAGTTAATGATACAGAAAAGGGTGGAGAGGGGCAGGTGAGGACCACCTGGTGTGGGGGTTAGTGATACAGAACAGGGTGGAGAGGGGCAGGTGAGGACCACCTGGTGTGGGGGTTAGTGATACAGAACAGGGTGGAGAGGGGCAGGTGAGGACAGCATTGCCCATGCTGGGAAGGTACTGGAAAGTCCTGGCCTTTTCCAGTGAAGTTGAGTTTAACCTGCTTTTCAGGTAGTTTTCCAGGCTTCTCTTTTCCTAGACATGTGGGCTTGACTATGAACTCTGATCGAGTTAATTATTTCAACTTTTGAATGATGTCACCTCTATAGGGCACTTTCCCCACCCAGGCATTTGTCATTTCACATCTCACAGATGAATGCACTCAAAGGACATTGGAAATGAGTGAGGTGACCACAACGCCCATCACCCACACTGGGAAGAGAGACCCATCTCTAGTTCCACAGTGTGCCTCTCAGGACCCATCCTGAGATGTCTCCAGCTCCCTCCAAGGGCTGAACTTCCTCAGGGATATGACTGATGTGTGTGCAGAAATGAGCTCAAGGCCACGAAATATGCTTAGCTGTTAATGTTTTTCATGAACCTAAGAATTATCCAGCTTCTATGGGTCCTGGACTTGGGTCCAGTAATTCTTATTCTCCCATAATTCCTTAAATTCAACAATCTACATCAAAGTGAAAGACACCTAAAGAAATAAAGGATGAACTCTTGGAGGTGAGGGAGTGAATAGTGTGGGCATTGGCTCTTCAGTCATTTTGGGGTGGTGATCCTGAGAGAAACAGACTCCTAGTTCAAGGACAGAAAGGAGAGATTCAAGAGCCCTGGCGCCACCAGCCACGAAAGGTCTACCTCTAAGGTGGGCTATGCTTTGAAGTGGTGACAACCCAAGCCAGTCCTTCCTTGTAGAAAAGGGCTTTAAAGCAAAGCGATTTCTCTTTGAAATGATAGTGCTGTGCTTTGGAGATGG
Source organism: Zapus hudsonius (assembly GCA_004024765.1). Classification (NCBI taxonomy): domain Eukaryota; kingdom Metazoa; phylum Chordata; class Mammalia; order Rodentia; family Dipodidae; genus Zapus; species Zapus hudsonius. The sequence goes on from PVHP010006579.1 coordinate 37,812, forward strand.
GACAGTGGGTGTGGACTCTGTCCCTGCAGCTCCTGAGACCTCCACTAGGTGTGCCCTCCCGCTGAGGTCTGGAGATGGCATGTTCAAAGCTGTGCTGTGGCAGGTATGTTTGCAAACCTGCAGCCAGTCCCAAGGGCCACTTTGGGGCGCTCTCGGGATACCCAGCTGAAGTCGCCAGCAATGGTTCAGACACCGTCACAGTCCAGAAAGGGCAAAGATACAGTCCACAGACAGGACAATGATGGCTCCCATATGGGCCACCTTGGTGATCCAGCCCAGGGCCACATGTGACCCCATGCCACAGCCCTTTCTTCCTCCCAGAAGGACCTAAGTCAGCATCTTCCTAAGTGGAACCATGAACAAAGCATTAGAGGGGAGTGAGGTGTGACACCAGGAGAGAGAGAAGGGCTGAGTGCAGTGGAGGAATTTGATATCTTTGTGTCTTGTTTAACTCTGTACATACATAGGCACCCCAAAACAGCACATTGGCAGTCTTCCCCACATTCTTTCATGATGAAAATGAGTTAAGCATCTTTCCTGACTCCCTGCATTGCTGATGAAGTTGGCTGCTCCAGACCCTTATGCACTCCGAATCCCTCCCAAGTTACTACTCACAGGCACGGTCTTTCTGAGACAACAGCAAACCTCCTCGGTGCCTTTCTGAACCGACTGGAAACCAAGCCATCCCAGAGAAGGAAGGTTCAGAGTTCAGAGGTAACAATGAAATGGAGAGAAAACGAACCCTTTCTCTACTTACCTGATTCTTGTCTGGTTATATGCTTTCTGATAAACAGGATGGATGGAGGTCATTAAGCCGAAGTGTTTGGAAGCACAGAGCTGGCTCTGTGCTGGTCCAGGTTGACAAAGGCCCTTCCATGGGTTCAGGGACATGTCCCCAAGGAAGTGAGTGTTCACATAGGCCACCAACACTGGGAATGGTGGCACAATGCTAGCTGGTCTCAGGCTAAAGCTCCGGTGCAATGTCCTTGACCTGAAGGCTTCCAGAGAAAACACAGATGTTGGTCTGCCCTCAAGACAATGATAGTAAAAACTACCTCCCACGGACTCCACAGGCTGCTGATGGCTTCGATGAGAGGCAGCCGCAGGCCTACCCTTCTTAGAAGCTAGATGAAGGCCTGGGCCTCAGAAACCCTCCCTTTCCCTTTCCCGCTGGAACGGCAGAGACCTCCTTCTGCTTTGTTTTATGTCCTGGGGTAACACCTGCCCGGTTTATGGAAGGACCAGCCCAAGTTGTTAGGAAACATTGCACGCTTTTTTATTTACTTATTTATTACTTGCTTATTTATTTATTTTGAAACAGGGTATCATGTAATCCAGGCAGTGTATCTGATAATAACCTTGAACTTCTGTTCCTCCTGCCTCCACTTCCCAAGTGCTGGGATCACAGGCCTGCACCACTATGCCCAGTGGATGCAGTGCGAACCAGACAGGCACTCTGCCAGCTGAGCCGCGTCCCAGACGCCCACATTCCGTGCAAAGGCATCTTCTCCCACTCTGTCTCCCCCACCCAGCAGGGAGCGGCTCAGACTACTGAATCTGCATGTTGGAAGGGCGTGCCCAATATGTCTGCCTGTCCAGTGGGTCAGTCTGTGCAAAGGTCCCCGTCCTCAGTATGCGACAGACAAAGATGCCACATACATCCCGTTTTATCATTGGCATCAAGGCAAACACTGAATGAATTCATTTTTATCAGTCTTGGGCATTTCAGAATTGTCCAAAGAAGATGGCCAACCTTCAGCCCTGAGAAGCCTGCAGATCCACCCCTTTGGCACCCAAGCTGGTCACTGGGGTACAGACAGCCAATCATTCAATCATCAGCTGTCTGATTCATGGGAAGTACAAAGCAGCCTTCAAGAGGCCATGTGTCCCTACTGGTGAGAAAGATCAAAATATCCCTGTCCCTTTCCTCTCTGCGCCCAGCCTAGACACTTACGCTCTCTTTCTCGAAGAAATGAAGCAGAAATAGACCTCCTGGCAACCCAGCACAAGGCCGGCATTGATTGGCTAGCTCCCCCTTCCTGAACCACCATGAGGCCAGCAAGACCCCTCTTCCCATGGGAACAAAAGTTTATGTATTCAAAACACTGCTAGAACAGACAAGTCCTAAAGGGTTAGGGCCACAAAGGAAGAAAAAACAAAACAAACGGGAATGGAAGTAATTAACTTTGGGTAAATAAGACCCGTGGCCTAATAGTCCCTGGTTACATTGTCATCGTCAGTGTTTTCTATTACGCTGTGGTCTTTGTGAGGCCCGAGGAGTGGTCCGAAACTCTAAGGTCTGCTTTAAATAAAGAAACAGACGGTGCAATGGGATCTTTGGCAAGGTTGGTTTTTCTGTAATAAAAATGAGAACTTTGGTCTGGGCTTGCAGGGAAGAGCTATGTAAAAGATGCATGGTGAGTGTGATTGTGGCACTGTTTTAAAGACTGGTGAAGATAGTAGATAACCTGCACCCTGCCTCCGTTCAGCTCTGTCAGCAGAACCGGCCTGTCTTGGATGTGGGGAAGGGCTTCGACCTCTGGGTACCAGGGACCTGCCTTGGACAGAACGGGGGCTTCCGGACAAGTAGTTCTCTGCCATGTTGCTTTCAGCCTTCCCTTGTTTCAGCCCAGCCTAGAAAAGCAGCAGATCTTAAAAGGAAGGCAAGAGAGCGCCCCAGTCCCAGAGGGCGAGGTACATAAATCTCTAGTAGGCTTTGTAGGCCACAAGCTGTACCCGCAGAAAAGCGGGACATGAGCAAGCAATCCGAAAGCTTCACTCACGTAGCACTTCAACAGGAAGCCAGCCTTTCTGCCCTTTACAAATATTTGCATTTCTCTAGAGAGAGAAAGAGAGAGAGAATTATGAGTCTAGAACATGGAATGTCTCTAGGCTGCATTTCCAGGAAGGGCAGAAGAAACATCTAAGGCAGAGGAATGCCCGGCTGTTCGAGATGGCTCCCGGGAAGGACGTCAGACAGACTGAGCTGGTAACTTAATAAGAAAAAGAAATCATGAATAGTTTTGTAGCCCTCCACATGAAACCTGTGTGGAACTCAGTTGGTCAGAGAAGTGTCATGTGAGCATGAAGTTGGCCTCTCTGTAATATCATGTGTGTAGGCCACAATTGCATGCTATTTAAACATTAATTTTTCAAATCCACAGTCAAGAGTAAAGAAAGAGGGTTGAACTAGTGTTAGGACATTTCATCTGAAATCCCAGAAGGCTGGAATAGCAGTTTGTAGGGTACCCAGTACTCACCACCATGGACAAACAGTCCTTCAGGCCAGAGTGACCATCCGGAGCACACAAAAGGTGGCGTGGCAGGCAGCATGTGTGATGGACGGTCACTGTCATGAAAGCTCTTGATGATATTGCAGGATAGGAGGACAGCAGGACACGCCGGGAAGCCCACCCTCCCTGCCTCACCACAGAGGCTCACAGGCTTGTGTACCTCAGGGTGCTGATGGAGCAGTGTATCCAGCCCACCTGAACCCTCCATCCTCTGCCAGCTCTGTCCCTCAAGATCATGGTCAAAGCTGAGCTTGGAGGAGTGTGACCTCTGAGTCTGTATGTTAGATTATGAGTAAGGACAGCTTGCACGCAGGGGACTGAGGCAGAAGAATCATTGCGAGTTTGAGGTCAACCTGAGCTCTAAGCATAGTGAGTTCCAGGCCAGTCTGGGCTACAGAGTGACCCCCATCTCCAAAAGTTCAAATTAATTAGTCTAATAGAAACATGGATTAAAATAATTAATAAGGGAATCCTGGCTTCCTGACCAGTATGGGGTGGAGTGGGTCAGAGCTCCCACGTTCCCTCAGTGTATAAGCCGTGTTTCTAAACTGTCCTAAAGACATCGCACTAATTCAGCACCATCACACACACCGACAGCAATGGAGTTCTGCCAGAATAGCCAATTGGTTTTGGTTTCATTGGTGTGTGTGTGTGTGTGTGTGTGTGTGTGTGTGTGTGTGTGTGTGCGAGAGTGTGTGTGTGAGTGTGTGTGTGTTCTTTTCTCTTCTTGAATATTGGCCTACTGTTCATGCAGCTTGGAGCCTTGGTCTCTGGTGTTGCTCTGAGTTCTGCTGAGTTGCTGAAAGGTGTGGCGAAAGTTGCTGGCAGGTGTTCCACCCCTCTCCTCTCCTGTCCTCTCCCTCTCGCCTCTCATCCCTTTTCTTCTTTCCTTTCTCTCTCTTTTCTCTCCCCTACTTCTCTCCCTCTCTCCTTCCCTCTCTCCCTCCCTCCCTCCCTCTATCTCATCTAAGTCTAATCTAATTCAAACACAGACATCCCATGAAGATGGCTCTGTACCAAGAAGGAGCTTTCTAAATGCTCATTGCCCTGGTATTTTTAGGGTGTTATTTTGGGGCCAACACTAATGAGAGGAGTATGTTTCCATCTCCATGCCCTCAAGTAGAATAATCAGACAAAGAAAGTGAACAGAAAGAACTCTGTGAAAACAAACGAATTCCAGAAGATGAAAAAAGACTTCTTTAGTAGAGGAAATAAAGTTTAATAATGAGAGTGCTCTTCAAAAATGTCAGTTATCTTGGGGGAAAAAAAGATGAGTCATGGAACTCCCAAGCAGATGACAAAGATGTGTCCTCTGAAATTGGCATTTACAGAGGTCAAGACCTGTCATCATGGCTCCGTGTCTCTTCCCAGCAGCCGCTCAAGTAGTAAGAGGTATGTCTGATTGACATCACTCTCCTAGAATTAAGATGTATGTATGCAATAAATGAGCTCAGAATTGTGGTGCATACATACGTGTGTGCGTGTGAGTGCACATGTGTGCATTTACATCTGCTTATAAATTTTACATATCATTTATTAAATGTTTATACACAGTGTATGTTTCTAGAGGAATAACAATTACTATGATAGGAACACTTTTATTAGCTAGTATTTAATGTTACAGGATTTCAGTTATTTTTAGCAGTTAATCTAATCTAAGAATTTAAAAAGAAGCCCCGTGTGTATTTTTAATGTCTCAGAACATTGCTGTTTGAATTCACTGCTGCGTTTTAAAGTGTATCAGGCTTCTGTATCCAACCTTGAATAATGCCTGATCTTCCAAGTGCTCCGTCTACACTTCTCCTTTGGGAAGAGCCACAGGGAGGAGGCTGAGCTGGGTGACAGGCGAGCTCAGACTTTGCTGCCTCTGCTCTGAGGTTGGCAGGCTCTTCATTGTCACCGTGTCCCCTCTTGATCTCTGTATGATGTTGGCATTGAGTCACAGGAACTCTGTGCAGACAGGGAGTTGGCTCACAGATAGGAAGGAGACCCAGCAGGCCAAGGCCAAGATTACATTCTGAAGAGTGGGGAATTCCCAGGTCGGCGCTCTCTCTCTCTCTCTCTCTCTCTCTCTCTCTCTCTCTCTCTCTCCTCTCTTTCCTCTCTCTCTCCCCTCTCCCCCACTCTTCCTCTCCCCTGTTTTTTCTTGCCCCTCCTCCTCTCCTCCTCTCTCCCCATCTCCCCCCTTTCCTTCTCTCCTTGTCTTTCCCTCTTACCCTCTCCTCTCCCCCCATTGGCCCACTCTGGGGGTTCCATGTGTCCTTACTTCAGTTCACAGAGGCTTACACTGTAAGTGAAGCATGAACAATTGAGTATTTAATGAGTGATTGACACAACATTGACCTCAGTGGGCCCAACACCCTGGGGCCCAGGGACCCCTCAGTGAGGTGTTTCCTTTGAAAGGGAGCCATGGGAGTCAGGCTCAAAGAGAAAATTGGCCCAAAACACTTCAACAGACTTTTTGTTTAAGATAATAACAAATTTCTGTGTCCAAGACCAAGGCAGACGTCCCATCCTGTCCTGGGCAGCCTCACTTCCTGGGTTTGCCCATGGCGTTCTAACCAAAATAAGTGGTGCTGTCCTATTGTCTAAATTCAGACATTTTACTGTTTGTTTATGGCTGTGATTACTTTTAATGTGTTATTTGTAGAAGACAAGTTTTTTTTCTTGTCTATAAAAGTCTTTTCTCATTTTGCCAAGAAAGATAACCTGAAAAGATATAAATTTCCACTTTAAACTTGAGATATTATCACTCTGATGGTTTTCTACAAGGCTTTACTAAATCTTACTGTGTGGCCACTACAGTAAAGCATGTATTATTTTTAACCTCCATATGAAATAATCATTAGTATCTTGTTCCACTTTTGGGGGGAAGAATAGCAAGTGTTTCCTGTGCCTTCTTGGCAGGTTTTTTGTTGTTTGTGAGCCGGAATTTCCCATGTCTGCAGGGTGCACAATGCACGTTATGGAAAGTCATTGTTCTAGCTAAATGATTGTATTTCCAAAGTTCAGTATGAGTTCCAATATATGTTAGCACCTGTGGGATATGTATCCCGTTCCTTAATAGCCATGCAGTTTAATGACTGGGCATTATTTTTGTACATCTCAGAGGTGGGGTGCCTGTTTATGTTATTTTGCTATTGAAAAAGAAGCAGTTCCAGCCAGGTCTGTCAGTCACTTGGGGTGCCTGGTCCACTGTGATAATACATCTGGGTTTCACAATTCTCTGGCTGGCTTGGAACCCTAAGCTTCAGGTTTGCTTTTCCAAATGTCCCATAAGCAATGCAGTGGTGTGTGGAAACATCTGGAAGTTGGAAACATTTGGCCAATATTAGCTTTTCTACCTTCACAGAGTGAATATTAACTGGATCTTTGGTAGCTGGAGTATCTTCAGGAACATATTTACTTTTTACTGGGGGTACAGGGTACTATTGACTATGAAAACCCAAAATGCCTCAGAGAGATCCCTCCCAATAGGATCAGCTTCTGGGCAGTTTTAAGCATCTGTTACACCAAAAGCACCCTAAGGAATGCACAGCACAGGCTTTGATTCGAGGGCAGCCCTTGCCCTCCCTATGCTGGCCCAGTCACAAGCAGAACTTGTCATTGCGTCACTGGGCTGAAGGACATACATACATACAGCTCACAAACACATGTTGTGTGTGTGTGTGTGTGTGTGTGTGTGTGTGTGTATATATATATATATATATATATATATATAGAGAGAGAGAGAGAGAGAGAGAGAGAGAGAAACCTTGAGGACTCTGGGAATGTAAGGATTCCCTGAAATTTCATGGAAGTCTAAGCCTATCTTCAGCACCTCCTCACATTGCCACCTGTCTATCTGTGTTTCTTGTCCCTTCGTCTATGTACAAGGTGGAAGGGTGTGTGCCAGCATAGAGTATCACGTGATCTTATTTGTCTGGGCTCTCGCTCTTCCGGGGCAGCCCCAGACGATCATTCACTGTATGTCCAAGTGTCATCTAAGAACCCTGGCAATCCCACAAGGTCTCCAACTTGAGGTGTTCAGCCAGACCCTCATCAGAATCATGTGATGCTTGGGATGAATTCTGGGGAGGAGAAAGTGACGAGCCCTTGGTCACTGCAGGCTGTGGCGATGCCAGGGTGTTCTGGGAGCTCGCCAAGAGGAAGAGCTGTGAAGGAGGGTACCCATTTCATGTGGAGGAAGTTAAATCAAGGGCTACAACATAAACTGCCCTGAATCACATCACTGGAGAGTTGAGGACCCAGAATCTGAACAAACACCTAGAGAGCCCTTGTCGCTTTTTCAGAAGATCATCTTTAGAACCTGGCTAGGTTACACACTGGAAACTCAGTGGTCCCAAATTGATCTTTCTGCCTCCACTTCTCTCATTTCTACATGGATGGCTTCTTTTCCTAAACAAAGTCCCTGAGCCAGGGAAGAAACAAAATTATATAAGGCCACAATTTTGTAAGTTCAGTCTCTCCCGTTCCCATCTGTTAATTCTCTCTCTTGCCTCATCTGAACGTGGTTCTGAACCAGGGCTTACAGATCCCTCTGGCTCCCTGCTCTCTTCCCCCTTTGCACTCAGGGAGTCTCCCCTTAGTACATCTACAGGTCTCTGCAAATGTGTCCAACGTTCCCTTCTTGTCCCTCAATGCCAAGTACCTCCAGCTCCTGCTCTCCTGCAGCCCACACCCTGCTCCTGACCTTAGCCTGGCTACACCACCTCAGCCTATGCAGTGCGGTCTGGTCCCCTCTGCAGAAGCATTCTGACTTCGAGAGTCCTTCACTGCCCTGGATGTCTTTTGAGCCTCTGTCTCGTGCCAAGGGGGGAGCTTGAAGGGGGTGGACACAAAGTCCATCTAAATTGGATGGCCTCATCGTCCAGGAGGATTAGAGGACCTGCACTAACTGTATCTGCCAACAGATGCCAAGTTGGCCCTCCTGATGTCCTTCTCTGCCCATTTCCAGGCCTTCCTAGCTCTCGAGGATCACCAGACGGCTCCCTGTGTGCCGTATTTGTCCCATAGCTAGTGGCCTTCTCTTGCAGATGGCCTGCCTGACACATCCCAGCCCCATCCCCTAGGAGCAAGCCATGCATGGCCTTGGCCCGGCTGGGCAGGAGGTGGGTTTTCAAGGAAACCTTTAGGAGTGCGTTTGTCTGGAGAGAGAGAGATAGAACAGATAGATTACAGGTCTTTCTCTCCCCTACCTGCACCCCATCATTTGAAATCTTATAGACAGTTTTAAGAAAATGTTCTGTGCCTTTGCTTAATGCACAGTAATTAGTCACTTGTGTGCATGGTTCTAGATTTTAAGTACCAGTATTTTAAGTGCGTTCATATCTGTTCACACACTAGCTCATCGGGATGCCAGAACCTTCGGTGTGCCATATCTCCCATTTCCATTGTTTGCCCCTTTCCACCAGCGTCCAGACAATAGGGAGGAGAGGAGACTTGTGAAGAGCCCGCTGTTCCCTCTTCTCCAAACCCCACCTCCAGCACAGCAACCACAGCCAGACCACATCTGAACAGCTGCGAGTTTCCTCAGGAAAACTGAAACTTTTAAAAATTAAATAAGACGTAATCATTAAAGCCATTGTTCATGAGCCCAGGTGTCCCCTGGTGCAAGTGTCTCCTGCCTCCTAAGTCCCTGGTGTGGGGATCAGTGACTGCCTGTCTGATAGCCTCAAGCTTCAGAGACAAGGCCGAAGGAGTCCCAGATAAGCCCTTTTTTCTAAATCCTCAAGTATTGCTTTCTGGAATCCTCCAGTTTAGACCGATGTTCTGTCTTGCTCCCAGGCTGGCGTCATCTGCCTCACTCCCAATGGCAGGAAGATGAAAGCAAGTGTGAATTAAGACGGTTGAACTGGGCACATCATCTGATCATTGACCATTTTTCCTCACAAGCCCGGGTGGAGGTTTTATGACATCTCCTCTGTAGGTTCCATTTTTTGCTAGGAGCTTGATTCCTGTCTTTGTCATTAGGTATCACAGCACGATAGATCAGCTCTAGAGTTCCAGTGTCGGTGACTGCTGGACTTCTCAGGGCTGTCTAATATTTCACCAGTATCCTTTGTGTGCTGACGAGGGGATGCTACTCTCCTGAGATCAGAAGACAGGGCTGGTAATCTATCCGCTCATACACAGTGGACAGACCCTTTTGTCCATTACTAAGCCTTGGCCCCATTCCAGCGTCTTCAGACAAGGCCCTCGTGGCCTTGGACCCTCAATCGAAACAGCTGCGATCATTGTGCTTTAGTGTCCTTGTGAGTGAGCCAAGTGGAATAAATTCTTTCCACGGCAGATTTTTAAAGACTTTAGGGGAAGAAATGAGACATGGAGTTTTCGTAGCACTACGTGCACCCGTCCTCCGCCCGCTTCCCAAGAGAGCTGTGTGAGTCACAGCCCGCAGCTGGGCACAGAGGCAGGTGCTGCCAGCAGCGGCCATGAAGCACCGTCTTCCTTAGATACGCACAGCAGCTGTGTTGATGGCGACTGAGCCTAAGTCTATTTACAGTGCGCTATTCCAAGGACACGTACAACGTCTATAAGCACACACGGTAAATCAGCCTGAAGAAGTCATGACATGCCACTCAGCAGTGATGTAGAAGATGTTCTCCAGTTGACCCAATTCTAAGCAGAGGATTTTGAGCAGGAGACGCTGACAGGCACAGAAGTCCTGTTTTCAGATCGGTCCATCTACCTGTCTTAGTGGGTGAATAGTTCATTTCCCAGGCATCCTTTATCAACTGTGGTTGCATCACATTTTCCCTACTTAAAATGTGCACTTTGAGCTGGGTGTGGTGGTACACGCCTTTAGTCCCGGCACCTGGGAGGCAGAGGTAGGAGGATCGCCATGAGTTCAAGGCCACCCTGAGACTACATAGTGAATTCCAGTCTGCCTGGGCTAGAGGATATGGCTCAGTGGTTAAAGGCATTTGCTTATATTTGCAGCTGCAGGAGACCCTGGTATGCCCGTTCACATTCTCTCTCTCTCCCTCCCTCCCTCCCTCTCTCTCTCATAGATGTTTTTTAAAAAACACTACGTAAGAAACAAACACTACATTTTCTTTTCTTTTTTTTCTTTGTTTGTTTGTTTGTTTTTCGAGGTAGGGTCTCGCTCTAGTCCAGGCTGACCTGGAATTCACTATGTTGTCTCAGGGTGGCCTTGAACTCATGGTGATCCTCCTACCTCTGCCTCCTGAGTGCTGGGATTAAAGACGTGCACCACCACGCCCGGCTCTACATTTTCTTTACTAAGAAAAATGACCTTGTTTTTTTTTTTTTTTTTTTTTTTTTTTTTTCAAATACTTGTTGAAACTCATGGGAAGATGTGTGCTCCCGGGGGTCCATGCTAGGTTCTGGTGTCAAGACAGTCCCCTCCAAAAACTGAAGCACATGCTCTTTCCCGTGGTTGGATCTTGTTTTTCATATATACTCTTTACATTTCAGGGAAGAGAGGTGGACAAGAGCTATTATTTCTGAATCTAGAAACTAGTATTTTGCAAACTGCACTCTTTGAGAATTTATGGATTTAGAAGTTGTATTTTATTTGATGAAGGCTAAATTGGTATGGTGCAGTTATGGTTTGAGGCAGCTTTCGTGGGTTTATATCAGATCAGATACAGCTTCCTTTCAATTTTTCCTACAATATGTATAAGGTTACAGATGCATAATAAACCAAGCAGATCCTCTCAGTCATTTCTGGCCACATGATTGGATCCTTCCAGAATGCTCTTGACCCCTCCTCTATCTGTTAAAAAAAGCCAAAATGAAAACATATCCCCCACCGTCAGGGCCCGGATGTTAGAAATGATGTTTGCAAGGCTGTGAGCAGGCCATATATGGTAGAGAAGTACTGTTGTTATCATGACACAAGTAATATCGAGACACGATCTATTGTTATGTTGTCATTATCGTAATTACGTTGTGACAGTATCGTGCCACATCAGCATTGGCTGTGCTCAGTCGTCATATGGAAATAAGTGAGCTGCCTTCTCTACTGAAGCCCATGGTCTGAATACACACCTAGACAGCCACCCAAGGATGCCGTGCTGGCCTCTGTGCCGCTCCTGAGTGGTGCTCCTCTGTGGTGCTCCTCAGTGGTGCTCCTCTGTGCCCTGGGCTTCTAGAGCAATATGCTGAAGGTGACAGTCAATGGGGAAACCTTCATCTGGATGGGCATCTCAGTACCCACGCCCAGCACACGTGCCGTCACAGCCAGTGTTCATACCCATGGATGAGACCCTCCCCGGGGGCCAGAAGTTAGGCTGGCTGAGATCTCCTGACAGCTGACGAAAGAAACCAGCCAGCTTCGCCGGTCTGTGCCTTCAGAGTGAATGTCACCTGGTTCAGAGGAACTTCCAAAAGGTTGGGGGACAGCAGCGATAGCTGAAGTTGGCACCACCTGGCCTCCTACACTGACTTGGGAGGTCGCTGGCCCCGGCTGCTGCAGCACCCAACTGGGGAGGAACACGGGGACCCGACCCAGACAGAGCCCTGGGCTCCTTTCTAAGTATCCATGACTTCTGGGATTTTCGGTTTGGGTCGGTCCAGGAGACTCGAGGCCAGCAGAGACACAGGACCCTGCGTCTGAAGCTCCTCCCTGGCACTGCAGGGCACTGGCCAGCATTGGCACCTGCTGCTGTCCTCTCGGCTCAAGGCCCTTCGGGACTGTGAATGCCCTCATTCAGGAAGCGTGTGTCTGCCCATGGCTTGCTCTCACCTGTATCTCTGGGGGGGGGGGGAATAGAAGGGTGGGCAAAGCCTCCCCTGTGGTTTCATGGCCAAAAATAGGCTTTCTAGAATTCTTAAGTGATTATTATTTTAAGAAAACTTCATGCAACCTTTATAATAAAATACCAAAAATGGTCAAGGAGAAAACACAGGACCAGGGGTCTATTGAGTGTCCTGATTTGAAAAGAATTCCTAAGGCTGTACCTCGCTGGCCAAATCTAAGCTATAATGTCGTATTACATGCGCCCGGAGCCCCAGGATTGTAGCTGGCAGGAGAAGTCCCGGGCAGGGCACGCCCGAGGCGGGCTCCTTGGGAGGCTCAGTCCTGGCCCTTCCTGGCCGGTGGGACCCGGGCGTGGCTCCTACTGCAGACACTACTGGAAAAGGGAAGGTTTCTAGAACTTTTGGCACTGCTGCCTCTGCTCTGCCCAAAACCCAAGATTTATTTTTACTCGTTGAATAAGAAAGAGAATGAGCCCTGGGCTCTGTCACTCTCTAAGCCGTCGCCACATTTTCAGAGCCCAGAGCACGATGAATGCTTCTGGGAGGACTGTGTTTATGGAAGTAGTTTTAATCCATCAGATGGCACCACTTCTTGACCAAGCTTCCCTGTGGTGAGTCAGCAAAAATACTGCTCCCCTCAGAGACACCGGGGTCTGGTCAGCTCATTACTTGCAGTTTTACTAGTGGGTGGCACAAGCTCTGTTTTAAATATAACTCCAGGGAAAACTCTGACGCCACAGTCCACGCATGATGGACTGTGTAGCCCAGACTTCAAAGGTCTGATAGCCACCACTTCCCGGAGCTCGCCTGCCTTCCAGAAACAGATTCCCCACATAACCCGGCAGGCAGGCTCCCCATCGTCTTCTGCATCCCTTGGGTGCTGTCTGCTCTCCGGGCTCTCCCTCCAGGGCCCTCAAGACTGCATTGCCCATCACTCTGAGCTGCTGGCTTTGGTCCTACCATTGCCTACAGTGTCTCCAGTTGGGTTATTGAGGCATGACACCTCTCCAGCTCATTCGGGACATCTTTTTAGAAGAGGGCTAGTGAGAGAGCTGGAGTGGGGACATGCATGTGGACTGGGCACAGGGGTCACCACCTTCACCTGCCAGCTTGCTGACCTGGTGCCTCCCTGCGGACATTGACTTCAAGCATGTCAGCCCTTGGCAGGGGCTGTGCTCTCTCTGTCTGTCTCTTTCCCTCTCTCTTCCTCTCTCTCTCACACACACACTCCTGCACTCCTACTCACAGAGGGAATTTGCTCTTCACAGTATCACAGAAACAGAGCTGTGAGCAGAGTACCAATGCCTTCAGGTGGTCAGCATTGCCTCCCTGCGAGAGGTGACTCAGACCTTCTCAGCCCACCACCAGATTCCCAGCTAAAGGAGGGTGACTGGTGTGGATGGGAGGGAGATGTCCCCCTCTGGGTGTTCTCTCCTCTCTCCCTGCATGACAGCTGTTCTCAGGGTCTGAACTCCAGAGGAAGGTGACCCCAGCAACAAGCTCCTTCACAGACTCCCTCTGGGCCTTCACCTGGCTTGCCCAGATGATTACTGGCCTCATGTGGTGGGGGCAGCCTTCCCGTTGAGTATACTAGATATGGTTGACACTTCTAAGGCTAAAAGTTTTCCAGTTGAGCCTTCTGGCACATGCCTGTAATCCCAGCACTCAGGAAGCAAAGCAGGAGGGTCAGGAATGCAAGGTCATCCTCTGCTACCTGGTGAGTTCAAGGACAGCCTGTGCTACTGTGGCCTTTTTCTCTAGATGAGTCTCAGGAAATTGTTTTAATAACCTCACTTAAGTGATACTTACTCCCCTCTCAAAAAACATCTGCATTACTAATATATTTTAGTCACATCAGCCAGCCAGCATACCACGTGCTTCCAATTTAATGTTAAGAAGTATGTTTTACTTGATATGGGATGATTTGAAAAAGCAATTAGAAGGATTTATCAATGTTACTCAGTGTGTCTGATGCATGTCCTGGGGACCAGGTCCCACTCAGGGAATGAGGAGGTCAGCATTCATGAGGCATGTCACCCAGTCACAACTCCAGTCTCCTCATGAAAGTCAAAAAACCACTTCCCTAGGGGACTTCCAGGGAGGATTTCCATTCCCAGCCAGAAAGTAGAGTTGGGAGAACTCTGGGTATCTCCACCTCACAGTGGGACTCTGGTGACTTGCAGCCCTTACACACAGGTGAGGTTTAGCCATTCTCCTCCATACAGTAGGTCAAGCCTGGAAACTTTGTAGTCAGAATTCTGGGCTGGGCTTTCTGAGTTCAAGCTCTCACTCAGAACAATGGAAACCACCCTCTGGGGGCCCAGAGCCTGTTCCCACAGCCTGTGACTCCACTGACGTGATTCTCAGTGACGCCTTCCCAGGATGCTTCCAGCAGTGGAATTCTATATGGCAGGACTGTGCGTGCCTGAGGGACCCCCCAGGGCCCCTGCAGACTCCAGTGAGCAGCCCCCATGCCCTCGTGTCAGGCCTGTGGTCTGGGAGGCCTCGTTCCCAGGGTGTTCTGAGCATTTGGGATTATTACCAAGTAACTTAAATCCTTGTTTCTTATATTGACAACTGTTTTCTAAACACATATTGATCGAGTGGAAGCCATTCTGTTTGTATCTGGCAGTAACTTTTCCAACTGTTTATTCCCATGAAGTAAATTATGAATGTGGGTTAGCAACTAGGATCAAGCTTTGCTTTTAGAATCCTTCCTCATTCACAGAAAGATATGAACTCATTCATTTTAGTAATGCTCTGGGTGGACATTTTTGTTTGGTTTTGGCTTGGGAGAGAAACAGTGCCTCCAGAGCTCTACAGGGACCACAGTGGGCTCCCTCCCCCCTGCTTGGGCCAACCTCACATCTGAGGGCCTCAAATACCAAATCACCTGAGCCCTCTGCTACTTGGCAGGCTGTGACCTTGGGTTGTAAAAGAAGTCTGTGTGTCCATCCGAGCCAGCAAATGGTGACTGGTGACAACCACCAACCAGACAGGAGGGCCCAGACACCACGGTGCTGGGCACAGCCTCCTGGTGTGCGGTGTCTGTCCCCTACCTCACTGTCACCAGGGCAGAGTGCTCAGTAGCATTAACGATTCGCTGAGTTAAAAGAATTCCCAGAGAACTAAAAACACATTCTTCATCTGAGTCATTCGGAATGCCTTTGAAGAAGAAACTGGGCAGAAAAGGCTCAGAATCAGAGCCCGGCAGAGCCTGTGAAAGGACCTACCAGCCCCTCGCCCAGTGGCCTGCTCTAAATCCTTAAGTCCTGAGAGCCTGCTGGTGACAGCTCCATGCACTGTACCTAGGATTAGGGGTGGATAAAGGAATCTTTGGTATTCAGGTGACAGTGGTGACAATTTAGTGACCATCCATCACTCCTTAGATTTTCCTGAAAGGGGACTTTCCACCCATTCCAGGAAGGGTCACCCACTGCACAGTCTGTGAGCACTGGGAGTGGCGCTCCTTGCTTGATGTCATTTGTTATTTACTTTGAATGTCTTGGTCTTCCTTGTCACCCATATGGCTTGAGCATCTTACAGGCCTCTGTTCTGGAACCTTCTCTCTTGTACTCTCAGATACCTCATTCCCTCCCAGGGTGACTTTGGAAGGAGAGGACACATCAACCCAGGCTTTCATCAATCAATGGAAGCAGATTGGAAAGCTTAGGCTTAAGATTCGAAGAGAAAGAATAGGTGGAAATTCTGACAGAGTTGCACATTGCAAGAGCTTAAAAGACCATCATCAGGAAACAGCCATTAGTACGAGTGATCGAGAGAGCCCAACGGGAGTGGGCAGCATCCCTGATTTTGTTTATTATCCATATTCCAAAAGAATTTAGGTGAGCTCAAAGGGTGACTGACTGTTGCAGGCTAGCTGTCTATCTCCAAGGTTCTGGAGAAAGGGCAGGCTTCAGAGAGAAGCAGGCCAGGCCATTCACCCTCTAAAGCAGCCAGAAGGATGGGAACAACTTAGGGGAGAAGAGGAGGTGACAGACAGAGCCCCAGGTCGGCAGGGTTCTCCCCTGTTCCCCCCTGTGTGTCCTCTGAGCATGTGAAAAATGCCTGTGAATCTTCACCCAAAGATGTCTTGAGCCACAGATGTCCCCTTCCCCAGCAGAAAGAAGCCCAGATTAGTACAAGGCCTGTCTCATTCCTGTTTCCCCAAGGGATGCCTGAGAATCCCCTCCACTTCCTCCCTTTCCTTCCCACCCCTTTATCTAATTGTGGCAGGAATCATTATTGGATGTTTCCTGCCCTGGAAACATCTGCTCTTCTGGGGCCTCCACATCCTTCTTCCTTTAACTGCCAATTAAGTCCTAGTATAAGGGTGGTAGAGGACAACTTGGTCCCCAGAAAATGAAGTGAGGGAGAGTGGGGAACTGTGAGTCCAGGAAGGGCAGAACAGAGCTGCACGTGATGAATGGGAAGAGCTTCAGACTGGCCAGGGAGGAGGGATATGTGAACAGGAATGCTCAGTGGTGAGCTCTACAGTGAGCTAGGTCACTCCTCCTCGGCCTTCCTCGACGGCTGGCATGTCACCTGCCTTTGCTCTGGCTAGAGTGAGCTGCATCTCATGTCATCCAAAAGCCCAGTACCAGAGCTGGACGACCCCATACTTGTAACACGGGCCTGCTGCGGCCACCCACCTCCTCTCTGCTCCCACAACTTGCTAACATGGCTTTGGCTGTCATTTCAAAACTCATTTAAGCAGTAGAAATAAATGGTGCTAGAGTTTGAAGCATGTCCGTCAAGGAAAGCTTTGAACAGCCATCTCAGAACCTGCGTTGATACCGATTCTACAGTGAGGAGTCCCCAAGTCCCTGTCTCCCCAGGCTGCTCTCGGTGGGGACTAACCCTGACTCCCCTTTGGAAGTGAGTTCCGTACTCAGAAAAGCTCCAAAAGCAATCAAATTTGACCATCCAGAAGGTCTGCAGTGTTCCATGCCTGTGGGGCTCCAGGTAAAGTACCCCATGTGCCCCCCTCTTTTAAACTTTGTATTGACAGCTTCCATGAACCATGTGAATTCCTCTCCCTGCCTTCTCCCTCTCAAATCCACCCTCCGCCAATCCCTCCCCCCTTCCAATTAGTCTTTATTTTGTTTCGGTGTCATCTTTTTCTCCTATTATGAAGGTCTTGTGTAGGAAGTGCCAGGCACTGTGAAGTCATGAATATCAAGGCCATTTTGTGTCTGGAAGTTTGCATTGTGAGCAGCCCTCCCCTTCCTTTGGCTCTTACAATCTTTCCATCACCTCTTCCGCAGTGGACCCTGAGCCTCGGGAGGTGTGATAGAGATGTCCCAGGGCTGAACCCCCACCTCCTTTTTAAAACCTTGCTAACAATCTCCAAAAAGCAAGTCCTGAACATCTTAAAATGAAGTTCGACCATTCAAAGTCATGACACAAGCATGAGGCTTCCCCTTCGTGTGAAGAGAGAAGCAGAGGTGTGTCCCTCGGGACACAATGCATGGCTGTCACTGTCTGTTATGAAAACATAACTGGACACATCAAATCATATGCCCAGGGAGATTAGAAGCATAACCTTTTCCAATGCACAAATGTTTGGTGGTTTTATTTTGGGGTTCAAGCCAAGGCCCTGGATTCCGTGGGTCCTGAGTGCTGCCAGCCCCAGCTTCCCCGACGTGACGAAGGCTCGTTCCCCAGCCTGACCATCCTTGGTAATAACGCTGCTCCCGGCTGCAGCGGGCCTGCCAAGCCCACTAACCTTGTTAAGAGTACTTGACAGTCCGAGGGCTTTTGGAAAGCTCCCCAGCCGGCTGTTTATCCGCGCCCACAGAGGTCTGTCTGAAGATAAGGCTCCTTACAGATGTGTCACAGCTCCTGTGAGGCTCTGCCAGACAGGTCCACGGACAGAGGTGCCAACAGGGAACGAAAGACGCCCCTGCAGCCCCCGGGCCGTCCCTTAGCCTCCCGGTTCCATGTCCCTGACTTTGGATGGGGCCTCAGGGTTCTGCTTGTTGATATGAGCAGACTTGTTTAACTAAACAAAAGAACCAGAAGGAAAAAGGACGTCCATCAATTCCTACTTTTCATTTCCACTGAGTGAGAGAGAGGTGCGTATCTTCCACTGGTAAACGAACCATTAGAGTTTTTTTCACTTTTTAAGGACTGGTAGGTGGCATGTGTCACAATCTTGGCAAGGCAGACATTTTTGGAATAAATGCCACTGGAGGCCAGAGGTACTGGCTGGGACTTGTAGCAGAAGGGACCGTGTGAGGGGTGACAGAGAGCCGTGGGCAACACTTTTATCAGCTCTCTGAGGGTGGGCAGGAGAAAGAACCCACCCTGTCTTTGGGGGCTAATCGAGGCCTTTACACCTGGTTCTTAGGGCTCCCGTGAAGAGATTTAACAACTCTCAGGGAACTTGGAGAGAGGGCTAATATTTGCTTGAAAGCAATTGTATCTTACCTAAGAAAGAAGAGGTCATCCTGGGAAAGCTGGCAGACATGTGCAGAGCCAGCGAGGAAGGAGGGCTCCCAGGCCTCCCGGTGCAGAAAGAAGGCTTTGATGTTTTTAAAGAAACACATTTCTCTTGCCATTTTCACATATACCTATGAGGGGAAAGATAGTGTCGAATACATTTATTGACGCGCTAAAAATAGCAAAATACAGTGTTTATTGTGAGGAAATTCTCTGCCTATCAAAATAGCAACAACAAAAGCAAAGAAGGGAACTAGCAGAGATAAGCAAGTCACCGTGTTTTAAAAATGGAAAGATAAAAACTACAGCCAGCGGTGTCTGGAAGTGGACAAGGTTGAAGTCTAACCATCTAGAGTTCATGGGGAAGGAGGTTTTTTTTTTAATATTTAGTTTGTTATTTGAGAGAGAGTGAGCGAGAGAAAGAGGCAGAGAGAGAATGTGTGTGCCAGGGCCTCCAGACACAGGTGCCACCTTGTGCATATGGCTTTATGTGGGTACTGGGGAATCGAACTCGGGCCCTTAAATGACTTAACTGCTAAGGCATCTCTCCAGCCCAGGGAGGGTTTGTTTTTTTTTTTTTAAGCACCAAACTCCTATAAAATTACCTTCTCCCTAAGGTGCATAACTACCTTTTTCTGACTTTAAGGGAGCATTTTTCCAAAGAGGTCAACCACAAATAACTGCCAGTTTTTCACTGTATGGATTTTTTTCATTGAGGAGAATACACACATTGTTAAGCAAATGCTATATGGCCTGTCTTCTGGTAATTTCTAGGAAGAATGGCTTAGAAACAACTAGAAGGAATGAGAGAACACTGAAGAGAATGGTAATGCATATGTGTGTGTGTATATATATAGATAGATAGATAGATAGATAGATAGATAGATAGATAGATAGATAGATAGATATAGATATAGATATAGATATGCATGACTAGAGAGATGGCTCAGCAGCTAAGGCACTTGCCTGCAAAGCCTAACAGCCCACGTAAAGTTCAATTCCCCAGTACCATGCATAAAGCCAGATGCACAAAATGGTGTATGCGTCTTGAGTTCGTTTACAGTGGCTAGTAACCCTGGCATGCCCATTCTCTCTCTGTCTCTCTTCTCTCTGTCTCTATCTCCTTGCAAATAAATAAATATTTCTTGTTAATCTTCAAACTTCAAAAGCGAGAGGTTTAGTATATGTTGCCTCCCTAACTGAGCGGCTTCCTGTGCTGACACATAACTCCTAGAATTCTATAATCAGGACAAAAGCGTCCACTTTCCTGATACCAACCTGAAGCTGAACACACCAGCCAGGGTGACTGGCAGTGAGGACAAAATGCTTTTTCCCATCACCTGAAGGCTGTGAGGTCAAAACCCTACTTGAGTAGTAAGTCTCATGTCAACCAGTAGAACTCTGCAGGTATCTTGCATGAGCAACACTTTGGAAAAAAGGAGCTATTTTGTGGCAACTGCTTGGGGGGGGAATAAAGGATCCTCCGGGTTACCCTGGAGGCTGTTTTAAGTGTCCCCTCAAGCTCGGCTGGCTCCCATCATTTACCCACAGATAACAAAAGCACCTGACTGACTTGAGCCTCGGTCTTGTGAAATCATTCCCCTCCAAGGCACACAATATTCCCTGGGAGATACAATCTAGTTTCGGGAAATACATGAAAATGTTGGAAGACGTTGCAAAAATCGCTTAAAATTTTGGGAGATTTGCCATGAAACTGTTTAAAATGTAAATTCCCACACAACTGACCTAATTTATTTTCATCTGGCTATATATGCAATCTGTGATCTTCCTATAGGGAAGACTGTCAGGCTGGGGTGTCTGAGTGGGGCTCCCTCTGGTCACTGTCCATGGCCTGGTAAATTCAGAAGCTGCTTCTGTAGGACTTGCAATTAAAATTCTTGGTGACTTGCGTAAGCTCCCCAGGGACGAGAGAACCCAGTGTCCTTGAATCTGGCCCATATTCACAATATATCCAGTAACCATGTGTAGCAATCAGATGAATTCTCCTCAACACACAGACAGCTGGAGTCCTGGACTGCAACAAGATTTCAGGCAGGGGGCTGGAGAGATGGCTCAGCGGTTAAGGCATTTGTCTCCAGTGCCTAAGGCCCTGGGTTCAGTTCCCCAGGACCCACATAAGCCAGACCTACAATGTGGTAGCCCTGGTGTGCTCTCTCTCTCTCTCTCTCTCTCTCTCTCTCTCGCTCTCGCTCTCGCTCTCGCTCTCGCTCTCGCTCTCGCTCTCGCTCTCGCTCTTGCTCTCACTCTCTGTATCTCTGCTTGAAAATGAATAAAATAAAATAAAAGATTTCAGGCAGGCTATTTATGCAAACTCACTGCCCAACAGGTAACTCCACCAAGCCATTCATAAAGTCCATTTGTTATAGACCGAGTCTTTTATGCACCTTCTGTAAACTGTTTTATATGTGAGAAGGATAGGAAGGGCTTGAGCAGATGGGAAATTTCAGTGATGTCTGAGATCTTGTCTCAGCTCTAATTCACGAAACTCTGGTCCATGGAAATCTTTACCCTCCCTGCGACGGTGAAAGGGTTTTTTTTCACTCAAGCAAACCCACTAGATAAGGAAAGCACCTTCCATAGATTTTCAAGTATGACTTCAAATGATGGCTAGCAAGAAGGAAATCCCAATGAACTCAATCTTCTTCACTCATTTGGCCTCCGATGCCCTGGACATAATCACCATTTAATAATATTTCTGTAAAAACACCCCAAACCAAGAAAACGGCTCATGCGGCTGTACTCTTACTTTCTGGAGGAAAAAAAATATTAGAGAAAAAATATTTAGAGAAAAAGTTCTAACTCAGCTCCATCACATGAAAAGACAGAAAGTTAATGCAGAAAAAGAAGTGTGTAGAATGTGGGCCCTGATCACTGCGTCCCCAGGGAAGCTCCCACGCAGTACATGTGTGTTCTGGCTCCGTGGGGAGGCTTTGATTTCTACCAGCATTCCATTTTTTCCATAAGTTTAGCAGAGGACAATTTAAGAGAAAAATGCTTCATAAATAAACTTATGTTTAAAAAGAACAAGAAGGCGATGCCACTCCTGGGGCTTCCAGCGCCTGCTAACACAAAACATCTGCTGAACTTCCGGAATTTTCCTAAGGCCTTGAGAACACACCCACGCATTTCCAATTTTTTTCCTAACTATGGACTTGGCTTCAGCAGTTTCCAGTTTTA
>PVHP010006580.1:0-59939 GCA_004024765.1 Zapus hudsonius
GGGGGAGTTGTTTGCTTGGCCTGGAGAAGGCAGGGATGGTCTGGAAGTGTGAATTCTAGTGTCTTCTCCTCTTCCCTCAGGATACCGTCCCTTTCTGGACCCGAGCATCTCCCCAGAGTTCGTGGTGGCCTCTGAGCAGTTCTTCTCCACCATGGTGCCACCTGGCGTCTACATGAGGTGAGGAAGGGCTGTTGGGGGTGCTGAATGAGTGTCCTGTTCATTCCTCCACAGTTTCCTTTAAGTCAGGGAACAGAATTTAGGGGCTAAACAGGACCCTGGGATGGTAGGTTGGGCACAGTAGGGAAATATCCTCGTTTCTCCTAAAGGCAGAATTTGGATTCCTGAATGTTGGATGTGTCCAGTAGCTAAGATGCCTTCTTCCCTCCTCACCTTGTGTAGTCGTCAGAAGGCTCACTTTAGCCTCAAGAAAAATAAGTGTCAAGTCCCTGCTATGCTCACAAAAGTTCATGGGCCATCTCTCCAGAATCACAACCTCACTCAACCCCACTTTAGCCTTCTGTGCTCAGTTCCCTCAGTGCATTCATATTGTACAACCTTCCCCCACCACCCATGACAGAATGCCGATGTGTCCAGTATTCCTCACTGCATTCTTGATTCCCCATTTCAGAAACTCCAGCTGTCATTTCCGGAAAGTCCTGAACAAGGGTTTTGGCAGCTCTCCAGCTCTCAGGGTCTGCAACAACTACTGGATTCGGGAGGTCAGCCTGGGGTCAGGGTCAGGGTGTGATGGGTGAGGTTACTCACCACAGATGGCTTGGGAAGGTAGCAATTCTGCTTCTTGGATGTTGGTGTTCCAGGTTGAAAGAGAATAAAAGACAATTACGGGGACATGTGCTCAAGAGTATCTGGGAATGCCTGGGTACAGTGCCATGTGCTTAGTCCCAGCTAAGTGGAGGCAGGATTGCTTGATCCCAGATAATATAGAAAGATCTCTTCTTTGAAAAGAAAGACAAAGAGCAGGGGAAGGGCTGGAGAGATGGCTCAGTGGTTAAGGCACTTGCCCCTCGGGTTCAATTCCCCAGTACCCACATGGGCCAGACCCACAAGGTGGTGGCCCTGGTGTGCTCTCTCTCTCTCTCTCTCTTTCTTTCTCTCTGCTTAAAAATGAATAAAATATTTTAAAAAAAGAGCATGGGAAGAGGGAGGACAGAGGCAGAGAGGAGAGAAGGAGAGAGAATGGGAATAGGAATAGGAATCCTCCTAGCTGGCTGAGGGCCTCTTGTCCTGAGGTGCTGCTATGGTCCAGCATTAGGGGGACTGAGCTTTGGGGAGGGGCCCTATCACTATTCTTAAAGGTTTACTTTTAGAACCCCAATCTGAAGAGTGCCCAGGAGGTGGATGAGCTGCTGCTGGGGATGGCTTCCCAGATATCAGAGCTAGAGGACAGGATAGTGGTCGAAGACCTGAGAGGTGAGTTCAGAAGGAATGGGGGTCCGAGCCAGGAGACCGGGAGTTCTTCTGGGTTAGTCGGCAGCCGTGCCAGAGAACCCATGAACCCATGACACAGAAACACAGATATCCACACAAAATTCAAATAGCTATTAGAAGATGAACCTTGGACTCCCCACCTTTAATTTACACTGTTGTGTTGCTTTTATTTTAAATTAACCATTTCTGGGTATGGAAGTGGTGTCATGATCTTTGACACTTACTTAGGCCATAAGGGTTTTCATCCAGAGGGGAAAGGGATTTTTCTGGTTGGTGTCAAGAGCCATCTTGAGTCTTAGAAGGATTTGGCCAGAAAATCTTTTCCTGATCACACATGATGACAGAGACTCCACATTGAGATAGACAGGGTCAATATGGACACTGGTCTCATGTAGAGGAGTGCTGGGGACTGGGGCGGGGAAGTGTACCAGACAGCCGGATGAAAGGTACAAGGCAAAGAAGAGTTGGGAAGCCTGAGCTCCAAACTCTGGTCTCTCCTCAGATTACTGGCCTGGTCCTGACAAATTCTCCCGCACAGACTATGTGGCCAGCAGTATCCAACATGGCAGAGATATGGGGCTGCCCAGCTATAGCCAGGCTCTGCTGGCCTTGGGACTAGAGCCCCCAAAGAACTGGAGTGACCTCAACCCCAAAGTGGACCCCCAGGTCAGGAATAATAATGATAGCATAAGCTAAAACTTTCCTATGGCAATACTGTTCCAAATCCTTTACCTTCATCGTTAACTCTTTGAATCACCTTTAGAATGTTGTAAGGCAGCTACGCTTTAGTTCCCTGTGTCATTGATGGCATTGTTGGTGAGTTCATATACACACACTTCTTACCTCCCATGGTACTCCACCAGGTGCTGGAGGCCACAGCTTCCCTGTACAACCAGGACCTGTCTCGGCTTGAGCTACTCTTGGGTGGGCTCCTAGAGAGCCATGGGGACCCTGGACGCCTGTTCAGCACCATTGTCCTCAACCAGTTTGTGCGACTACGCGACGGTGACCGCTACTGGTTTGAGAACACCCAGAATGGGTAAGGCCTGCCTGGGCCCCACCTCAGATTCCATCCATGTTGGCACCCCAGAGCCTCTGCTTGGCCCTAAAGGCCTTGATTCCAGCAGCCCACCACACCCTTCATATCCCCTTTTCATCTCTTTTCTCATCGGGGGCCTTGGACCTGGGCCATCCCAACAGCTCTCACCTTTCTTCAACCTAGGCTGTTCTCCAAGGAGGAGATTGCAGAAATCAGAAACACCACCTTGAGGGATGTATTGGTAGCTGTCACCAACGTGGACCCTAGTGCCCTGCAGCCGAATGTCTTCTTCTGGCATGAAGGTGAATGGCTTGGGAGAACACAAGTGATATCACATGGTGCTGTCCAAGGGTCAGGTGCCTTCTGGAGGGGAATAAGTTCCAGGGAGGCAGGTCTGGGAAGGGTGGCCCTTTCCAAGACAAAAAAAAAATGACAGTTTTCCAAGGAGTGGAACGCTTGGACATTGAGGTCTTATGTGCTCTGTTCCCCAGGTGCACCCTGTCGGCAACCCCAACAGATCACAACTGAAGGTTTGCCCCACTGCGCACCCCTTACGGTCCTTGATTACTTTGAGGGCAGTGCTGCTGGTTATGGCCTTGTCATTGTGGCTCTCTGCTGCTTTCCATTGGGTAAGTTCTTCACCCTCCCCACCCACCCATCGTCTTTCTTCTGGCCTCCTTTCCACACAGTGGCCCAGCCTCTTACTGCCTGCTGACCTGCAGGACTAGCTCCTTGATAGTTTGAGGCCAGGCTCAGGGGCCTCAGCAAAGCAGCAGAAGCTTCACTGAGGCTGTCGGAGAGGGGCTCTTTCCACTGCTCCCTTTTGTTCCCTTCAGTGAGCCTGGTGGTCGCTGGGGTGGTGACCTATTTCCGGAACCGAGAGCGCAAGAAGCTATTAAAGAAAGGTGAAGAGTGTGTAAAGAAGGAAACCTCCAAGGATGGAATTCCAGGTGAGATGAGGCTGAGGGAGAGAGGAAGGAAGGGTCTCTGGGCCCTCAGAGAAACAAGTCACAGAGTGGACAGAACGACAGCTTAGAGATGTCTCTCAGATGGGAGAATGGCCCACCCTGCACAACTGTTCTTTCCCCAGCGTTGGAGTGGCCAGGCCCCAGTGAGAGGTGCTACCCTATCACCATCCAGCTGCTCCCAGACAGGTGTCTGCAGGTCCTGGACAAGTGTCTCACTGTGCTCCGCACCATCCACATGCAACCTCCACAGCGTGTCGACCTCATTCTGTCCAGCAACCGTGGATGCCGCACCCTGCTGCTCAAGATCCCCAAGGAGTATGATCTGGTATGACCAGCTTGCTCTGCCTCCCCGTGTGAGCTGTTTCACACATCTCTCCTCTCACAAGGAAGCCATTTGGTCCTCAGCTACAGAGCCTATGAAGGCTGATGCTGGAGAAGGGAATTCCTTTTAGCAGCTCCCAGACTCACTCCCAAAGCCCAGGCCACTCACCTGGCCCTAGCCTAGATGGGCCGGGAGGTCCTCTGAAGAGGAACTGGACTCTGGACCTTCCTCCCACGCAGGTGCTACTGTTTAAGTCTGAAGAGGAGCGGGGAGCTTTTGTGCAGCAACTGCAGGACCTCTGTGTGTGCTGGACTTTGGACTTCCACATGGCTGTCATGGGCGAGAGGGAGCTGCTCAAGAAGGCTGTGACCAAGCAACAGCGGGCACACATCCTGGAGATCTTCTTCAGACACCTCTTTGCTCAGGTGCCATTATTTGTGCCTTCTGGAGGTGGGCCTGGCAAAAGGAATGGCCAATCTGAGTTGGATAGGATCCCTCGTGGGTGAGCTAAACTCCACTCTAGGCTACAGACAGGCTGCATTGGTGAAGGTCCCGTCTGTGCCATTTACGTGCTACATGACTTTAAGCAAGTGACATCAGCTCAGCTCTGTTGTCTCCACTTCTTTATCTAATCAACAGTCATTATAATCTTGCCATCACATTGTTGAGAGGATCCAGTGAGACCGTCTACATGATGGATTCTCAAATGTTGGTCCCTGTATCAGCAGTATCAACTTCACCTGGGAAGTAAAGAGAAATGCAGTTCTAGCTGGTGTGATGGCTCATGCTTTAATCCCAGCACCCAAGAAGCTGAGGTAGGAGGATTGCCATGAGCTTGAAGTCAGCCTGAACTACAGAGTCAATTCCAGCTCAGCCTGGGTTAGAGTGAGACCCAGCCTCAAAAAAAAATAAAAATAAAAAAAAATAAAATAAATCAGAAAATATGTATGATTGAGTTAAAAAAAACAGAAAAAGAAATAGAGATCCTCAGGCTCCTCCCACAAGAGACAAAATAAAGACCTCTGGGAGTGGAATCTGTGTTTTAACAGCCTTTCCTTCTCCTTTTAAAAATGTTTTGCCAGGCGTGGTGGCGCACGCCTTTAATCCTAGCACTTGGGAGGCAGAGGTAGGAGGAGCGCCATGAGTTCAAGGCCATCCTGAGACTACAGAGTGAATTCCAGGTCAGCCTGGACTAGAGTGAGACCCTACCTCAAAAAAAAAAAGATAAAAAAAAATAGATACAACATGAGACATTAAAAAATGTTTGTATTTATTTATTTATTTGCAAGTAAGAGATTGAGATTGGGCATGCCAGGGCCTCTAGCCACTGCATGATCTCCAGACACATGTGCCACTTTGTGCATCCAGCTTTACATGGGTACTGGAGAATTAAACCTGGGACATTAGGCTTTATAAGCAGGTGCATTTAACCACTGAGCTACCTCGCCTGCCCTTTTTTTCCTGTTCATAAAAAATGTTATTTTTTCATTTATTTGTGAGGAGAGAGAGAATGGGCACCCCAGGGCCTCTTACCCCTGCAAAAGAACATGTGCCACTTTGTGAATCTGGCTTTATATGGGTACTGGTGAATCAAACCCAGGCAGACAGGCTTTAACAAGCAAGCACCTTTAACTACTGAGCCATCTCCCCAGCTTTTATCAGCCTTTCTAGGTGACACTGACACAGGTTCAGGTTTGAAAAATACTGTTCAACATACAGTACTTAGCCCAAGCGCTTGGTATAGTAGAGGTGTTTAATAAGTGGTCCTAACATGTGACTGTTAACTTTGCACATGGCCAGAGACTAGATCCCAGGCCTCCGGCAGCACTGTTGAGTTGGCAGGAGAGCAGAAGTCCAGCCCTTTCCTTTCCGTGTCTACAACCAGTATCTTCTGCCCCCACTGCAGGCTCTCTTTCACTTTTCATTCCCTATCTTTACTCTCTTCTACTTTCTCTTTCCTCCCTGCGACACGGAGCTGGGGTTCAGGGAAATATGAAAGGCTGATGTAGATTCCATTTGACTCCCACTATAGGAGAGTAGAGGCTCGAGTCAGTACATGTAATGAGCAGGGCTTTCTGAACTGCACTTTGGAGAGGTGGGAACAGTCCTTAAACTGCTTCCACCTCAGGTTTCACTTCTTCTCTCCCTCCCTCTGTGACTGCCTGAGCGCAGCTGCTGGACATCAACCAGGCAGATGCAGGGACTCTGTCCCTGGACTCATCCCAGAAGGTGCGGGAGGCCCTGACCTGTGAGCTGAGCAGGGCTGAGTTTGCTGAGTCCCTGGGCCTCAAGCCTCAGGACATGTTTGTGGAGTCCATGTTCTCTCTGGCTGACAAGGATGGCAACGGCTACCTGTCCTTCCGGGAGTTCCTGGACATTCTGGTGGTCTTCATGAAAGGTATGGAGGTGGAGGTACCAGGGCTTCTGAGAAACCAGCAAGGAGGTGGCCCACATCTCCCTTTCTCTCCCAGGTTCCCCAGAGGAAAAGTCCCACCTGATGTTCACCATGTATGACCTGGATGCAAATGGCTTCCTCTCCAAGGACGAATTCTTCACCATGATGCGGTACAGGGTGGGCCCTTCCAGTCCCGAGATAGCCTGGTGTTTGAAACATCAAAGCAGGGAGGTCAGAGGAGGGTAGGTGAAATGACTAGGGGGACGTCTGTGTTGGACACTGCATCCTGGAATCTCAGAACATCCAACTTGAAAAGGTTACCTGCTTCAAACAGGATCTGCATCTGTAGTATAGACAATAAGTTTCCTGGTTTTTAAAAAGAAACAAAACAACAACAATAACAACAACAAAAAGCCGGGCATGGTGGTGCATGCCTTTAATAGCAGCACTCAGGAGGCAGAGGTAGGAGGATCGCCATGAGTTCAAGTTCATGAGTTCTGCAGGCTACCCTGAGACTACATAGTGAATTCCAGGTCAGCCTGGGCTAGAGCGAGACCCTACCTTGAAAAACCAAAAAAAAAAAAAAAAAACCAACAAAACAAAACCCCCAATACTAGAGTGATCAACACCAGAAATCCACATAACTCCTTTTGATGTCTTTGAATTTTTGTCCACTCTTTTACTATATGCCTAACACTGGGCATTCTACACTGACATAAGTGATGGGTGACCTTGGTTACTCTTTCAATATCAATGACCATGGGAACATGGAATTCTTCTATATCCAAGCCCTTCTCTACTGCTTCTAAAGCCATTTCTTGTTTGCGATAAATACTAGCCTTGAGCATTATCAACTTCTTACTCCCAAACACAGAGAGTACCTTGGTAAAATGTGCCCTATGACATCTTTCTTTATCCTTCTGCAGTATGCTTCTTGCACATTGAGACTGACACAGACACTCTATCCACTGATAAGATAATGTTACATAAATGCACAGACAAGTAAGTAGGCTGAATGCAGCAGCTCAGATTCTTTTAATTGTCTATCCCTTTACATCTTTCCATCATTTTTAACACTCCACTTACTGGGCATATTCCTCTAATATGGACCTAGACTTCTAAATGAGCAAAGCCGGAGGATATAGTTCACTGGGAAAGCACTTTCCTCACGAATTCAAGGTCCTGGGTTCAGTTCCCAGTGCCAGAAAAAGAAAACAAAAACGGCACTGTGGGCTTTGGGTACTGAATTAAAAAAGCAAAGCTACCTGGGCCTGGTGGTGCACGCTTTTAATCCCAGCCCTCGGGAGGCAGAGGTAGGAGGATCACTGTGAGTTTGAGGCCAGCCTGGGACTACAGAGTGTTCCAGGTCAGCCAGGACTGGAATGAGAGCCTACCTCAAAAAACAATAACAACAACAAAAATAGCAACGCTGACTACAGTCTGTACCTTGCTGATGTGTCACTGCAGGTCCAGGGTTCTAGTGCATCCAGGTAAAGGTCCCCACCACCGATGGCTGAGCTCCCAACCTCTTATCCTGTCACTCAGCGTGTGGCTTGCGGTGATGCTTTCTAAGTGATGGTAGTGCCCAGGAAGGCCTTTTTCTGCTGGATTGGCACACACTTGTTTTTGTCCCAAAGCACAAGCTGAGAAGAGTTGTTACTGTGGTTGTCACTGTAGGTGCCATCAGATTGGGTGGGGAGACATTTCTGGAGCCCCAGAATGTTGGCACAAGGAAGCGAATGCCATTGCAACAACTACCCTCCCTACATTCTGTCTGGTGTCCTCACTGAACTGTGGACATGGGTGCTCAGGGGTAGTACTGAGGGCTTCCTCAGAAGAGTGTGGGTAGAGAGACAGATCATCAAGACGATCTGCCTGAACACATGACAGATCACCATGTGTTCAGACACACCCTGAACCTGTCTCTATACCAAGTGATATTCATTCCCAATAATAGATGCCTCCTGTTTGAAGGCTGCTTTTCCTAACTGGTCAAGGTCACTCTCAGTTCTGTCTTTTGAGTCTGTGGCCACCACCCTCAGCTTATTGTCACCCTCAGGCTGAATGAACACCTTCTTGGTGCTATTTCTCAGGTCACTGGTAACCACATTAGGCAATCTGGAGCTCCCCACCCCATACCTGCCTAAGCCTGACCTTGCCGGTGATAGCTGTTCTCTTTCTGGTCTTTCCCCAGGTCCTTCATTGAGATCTCCAACAACTGCCTGTCCAAGGCCCAGCTGGCTGAGGTGGTGGAGTCCATGTTCCGGGAGTCGGGCTTCCAAGATAAGGAGGAGCTGACATGGGAGGACTTCCACTTCATGCTTCGGGATCACGACAGCGAGCTCCGCTTCACGCAGCTCTGCGTCAAAGGTGGAGGTAAAGGTGTGTGAGTGTGGGATTAATGGGCTGAGTTATGGAGGAGGCATATCTTCAAAATATAGTTCCTGTCTTCCCGAGTCCTTAGTGTCTAGTACTGAGCCATGCATGTGTATTCAGAGGCAAGTTGTATACTGCACAAAGTTGCTCACTGGGGTCAAGGGGCAGGCTGAAAGTCATGGAAATTGGCCTGCAGTGCATCTCTGTCCAGAGGAGATGACTCTGTCTTCTTTGCACAAAAGACATGCAGATTTGCATCTGTCCAGAGGATGGCCCCTTTCTGATTACACGAAGTCGCCATGCTGGTAGCCTTGTATATAGTGGGTGCTCATGTAGACAAGGAGGGACATGGGGCTGGAACAAGAGATCTGGACATGGCCAAGTTGACATTAAGTGTCCAGACAGCTTTCCCAGGGAGTGAGGTAAAAGTCTCCATCCCACACACTGGCCTCCTGGAGAGGCCAGGTCAGCCTCTTCCTGTCCTTTTCAGGTGTTGGAGACATCTTTAAACAACACAGCTGCTGTCGAGGAGTCTCATTCATCACACGGACTCCTGGGGACCGGTGTGTAGGAATAAGGTACTAGGCAGTTTCCTTGGCTAAGTCACCTCCATAGAACCAAAGGAAAGATGGAGGTCAGGCTGATCAGCCCCCAGGTCACATCTTTGCCTTCTGAAAGTCGCTGTTATCACATGGCCAGTCTCAGCCCGAATCCTAGCTACCACCCACACCCCATATGTTTTTCCTGCCACCTGAGGCATCCTACAAAACAGAGAAAGAGACCACAGTCACACATTCTGCCTTGCCCCTGCCTGCTCCCAGGATCCTGCCCTGGCCTCCACCACAAATGTTGACCTGGCAGTTCTTCTAGCTGCAAAGACCAGGGATGAACAGACTTCATTTTTATTTTCTCAGCTCCTGCCCCCAGGAACTCGTGCTCCCTAACCTGCAAGCCCAAGAGCTGGTGGGACCTGACCTAAAGAAAAGATTTGGCAGAAAGTGAGTTTTACCAGATCTCTGAGCCCAAGGAGACTTAGAGAGAAGTCTTGAGTCTCTGGGCCCTGTTGCATGGTTCTGAGTCTCATTCCATTTGTCCTGGACCCACTGGGTGTAGAGGGTAGAGTGCAAATGACTACATTCTCATTAGCCCTGCACTCTTCTTCAGGCAAGAGGCCTAGCTCAGAGCAACACTGTCATGGTATAAGGGGTCTCCTGGTCCTGCTACCCTGGGCACAGCAGCAGGCTTGGAGCAGGAGGAGGGAAGGAAAGAACAGAGAGGAGAAGGAAGAGGAGATGGAGTTGTAGGGAGATGAAAGAGGGAGTGTCCAAGCAAATAAGCTGTAGGTGAAGGTCAAAGGACTCCTTGTCTTCTTTAGTCTGTTATGGCCCATCCTGACTTCCGCAAGGTCACCAGATCTCCTTTCAAGGGTGGTGTGGGGTTAAGGAGCTGCTTCCTCTCCAGCACCCTATCTACCTCCCGTTGTTCCAGGGCGTGGGGGCCCCATCCTCATCCCCGACCCCGGCTGTACACAGAGGCACTGCAGGACAAGATGCGGCGGGGCATCGTGGCCCAGAAGCTGCAGCAGTTCAAGCGCTTTGTGGAGAACTACAGGCGCCACATTGTGTGTGTCACAGTCTTCTCCGCCATCTGCGTGGGCCTGTTCGCAGACCGTGCCTACTGTAAGAGCTCCAGGCTGTGGGCAGTGGGGAGGAAGAGTAAAGAGCCCTCTGGCTGTCCCTCGGGTCCTCAGTGCCAGGATGGATGAGCCAGGCTCAGAATCCTGCCTCTATGTTGTGCTGATCTGCCTCAACTCTGGCCCCAGACTATGCCTTTGCCTCACCACCCACGGACATTGAAGAGACCACCTATGTGGGCATCATCGTGTCGCGGGGCACGGCGGCCAGCATCTCCTTCATGTTCTC
Organism: Zapus hudsonius; assembly: GCA_004024765.1. Lineage (NCBI taxonomy): Eukaryota > Metazoa > Chordata > Mammalia > Rodentia > Dipodidae > Zapus > Zapus hudsonius. The sequence continues at coordinate 10,472 of PVHP010006580.1, forward strand.
CTACATCCTGCTCACCATGTGCCGAAACCTCATCACCTTCCTGCGGGAGACCTTCCTCAACCGCTACATCCCCTTCGATGCCGCCGTGGACTTCCACCGCTGGATTGCTATGGCTGCACTTGTCCTGGCTGGTATATGGCTCCTGCTTAGCCCCTCACTGCTATAGTCCCCTGGGTCTACATATGGGGGGACACAATGAAGAGGGGGAGCCCCTAAAACTCCATCTCTCCTCCCTGTGCCTCCTCTCTCCCTCCCTGGGACTGGAAGTAGAGTTATCCCTGGTTGGCATGTCTAACATGATGTTTCTTTCAGTTCTGCACAGTGCTGGCCATGTGGTCAATTTCTACATCTTCTCAGTCAGTCCCCTCAGCCTGATGGCCTGTGTGTTCCCCAACGTCTTTGTGAATGATGGGTCAGTTCAAGGGAAGGGGCCCCCTGGGTCTCTTGGATAGGCTTCTAGAGTGTAATAGAAAAGAAGTAGACGACCACAGACATTAAGCTCCTGGCTGCATGAAGGTGCAAAGTCATCCCCTCTTGAGGAAGCTGAAAGGTGACCTACTTGCCCTCAGGAGTTGGCTGTGATTGGCCAGGCGAGATGTTTAGGGGAAGAAATCACATATTTTCACATGTGTGCCTTAGGCACAACTTAGCATCTCAGCTTGTCATCTACTCATTGGAAAATATTTACTGACCATGTCCTAGGTGTGCCATCCAAGTTCAGAGAACAGGTGAGTTCTGCTCAACAGGTAGTATTTGTTCTATGCTTGGTAGTTAAGCCTAAAGACAGAACAGTGAACAAAACATAAGTCCCTGCCCCCATGGACTTTACAAAATAATGAACCAAGAACTCCAAGAAGTAGCAGTCAACTGTAATAAGAGAAGTTAGCCTATCACAGGACCATGTGCTGGGGGTCCCGAGGGTGTAACTGTGAGAGGCTGGTCACCATGTTCCTCAGAAGGATCCTTTAGCCATTTTGGTGGAAAGTGACCATGGCGGAGCCCTTCCTGCCCCCGTCAGAAATCACTGTGCCTTTGCCCCACAGGTCCAAGCTTCCCCAGAAGTTCTACTGGTGGTTCTTTGAGACAATTCCAGGTAGGCAGTGGGGCTGGTATGGGCTTTGAGGAGTTCTGCTTTTGCCTTCACACCCTGAATACACACTGGTCTGTAGCGGCCATGTAGGGTCCCTTTTTTCTGGACATGATCCAGCTCCACCTTCCAGGCATATCTTTCTGGGGCCCTGAACAGATGAGCATAGAAGTTGGGTAGAATGGGGAATTTCCTCTTGTATTTTCAGCCCAGGCTGAGGTCTGGAGGCTACTGACTGACCCTGTCCTCCTGCCCCCAGGTATGACAGGAGTTCTCCTGCTCCTGGTCCTGGCCATCATGTACGTCTTTGCCTCCCACCACTTCCGTCGTCACAGTTTCCCGGGTTTCTGGCTGACCCACCATCTGTATGTCATACTTTATGTCCTGGTGAGTGCCTTCTCTGCACAGGGCTGAGCCATGGAGGATAGAGGAGGTGGGTAAGGAGGGAGAATGGAAAATTAGACTCAAAGTCTCAGACTGAAACCCTGGGATCTGAGAGCCCAGACTGGAGCCTATACCAGCCCCACCTACCAAGACCAGGCCTCCTGCCTGGACGGGCATGGGGGTGCGAGGCTGGTCCAGGCTAAGCTAACTGGCCACATTTCCAGCTCATCATCCATGGCAGCTACGCTCTGATTCAGCTGCCCAGTTTCCACATCTACTTCCTGGTCCCAGCAATTATCTATGGAGGGGACAAGCTGGTGAGCCTGAGCAGGAAGAAGGTTGAGATCAGCGTGGTGAAGGCCGAGCTTCTGCCTTCAGGTACTGGCCTGGCCTGATCCAGGTGGGACACACCAGAGATTCCTTCCTTGGACATGACAAACACTCATCAGGCTTCCCAACCCCCACCACAGCCTCTGACACCCCCTCTGGGGATCTTGAAGCTTCCCTGAAGTATTGTTCCAGGAAGGGTTGTGCTTAGCCTCAGCAGACCAGCAGACAGTGAGAAGCAGCACTGTGAAGAGGCACTAAAGTGATGCAGATGGGCTCCAGGAAGAGAAAGACCCCCTCCCCTCCCCATGTGTGTGTGTAGACTAGTTGCAGAGGAGTGTTACCCCCAGAGCAGTCCCTTCTCAGACAGGCACGTGGACCTGATGACCAGAGTGCTTTGGGGTCTAAGTTGGTGACAGTGGAAACGTACTACATGGAGGGTGCTGAAGATGCTCTAGGCGCCTCTAACCTCCAGGACTCATATGGCAAGGAAATTAATCTCATTTCGGTTTTATTTCAAACAACATTACTTAAGGACAAAGTCGGAGTGGCACTATTATGCCTTTCCTACTCTCTGAAACTTGCTAATATCCGCTTTTAAAACAAGATGAACAGGACTGAGGCTGGGATTTGATCAGGCAATATGCAGTTTCCGGTTTAGAACTGGTAACAACGTATGTGCTTTGAAGGAGAGCAGGTAGGAGTCATCACAAAAGTCACCCGCAAGTGGGAAAGGCTTGATGGGCACTGAGATGGTCTCTGAGGACCTCAAAGTCCCCTCACCCAGCAGGCTGGGATTCAAGCAGTGGTATGAGGCCTTGTACTTCATGGGAAGAGAGAGGAGAGGACTGGAGATGAAGATCAGAGACGTTCAGCTCTTATGTTACCCAAGAAACAGAGAAAGGGACTCTAAGCACCAGGATCCCATCTGCCTAGAACATGTGACCATGTGAAACTCTCTGGGCTCAGGGGGCGTGGAGAGGACAGGCATCGGTTAGTCTTCAGGTACAGTTTCTGATCTATGTTCTTTCCTTCCCATGAACCCCAGGAGTCACCCACCTGCAGTTTCAGCGGCCTCAGGACTTTGAGTACAAGTCAGGGCAGTGGGTACGGATTGCTTGCCTGGGTCTAGGGACCAATGAGTACCATCCCTTCACACTGACCTCTGCACCCTATGAAGACACACTGAGCCTTCATATAAGGGCAGTGGGACCCTGGACTACTCGCCTGAGGGAGATCTACTCACCCCTGATGGGTGACACCTGTGCAAGATACCCAAAGGTACCTGCCGCAGCAGCAGCTCACATTTGGGTCACCTTCACTGCAGAGGGTCGCTGCCCCATGTACTCTAAGACTAGGTGCTTCAGCTACCCCAAGGCCAGGCTGAGAGGTGACTGGGAGGCTGCAGAAGAGACTATGGCATTCTGTCCCTCCCCATTAATGGCCTCAGAGCTGGAGCAGGGCTCAAATGATCTCCCCTTCTCTTGGCAGCTGTACCTCGATGGACCATTTGGAGAAGGCCACCAGGAATGGCATAAATTTGAGGTGTCAGTGCTGGTGGGAGGGGGCATTGGGGTCACCCCTTTTGCCTCCATCCTTAAAGACCTGGTCTTCAAATCATCTTTGGGCAGCCAAATGCTCTGTAAAAAGGTGAATGTCCCTCCCCTATTCTTCAAATGGGAAACAGGTAGCTTGGTGGCGTTCCAACATTATAGCATTAAAGCTCCTGGCTTTCAAGCACTGGGTCTTCAGAAATCATTACATCTAGTTGTTCAGATGCCAAACCTTGAGGACAAATAGGGATGTGGCCAGGAGGGCCTCTATTGGCCTCTGTCCATGGTGACGTTCAGGATCGGCTGATGGGTTTTATCAGAGCATCAGTTTCTATGAAGGCTTCCTAGCCTCTCAGGTGAAGCCGCCTGATCTGTGTCCCCAGATCTACTTCATCTGGGTGACCAGAACCCAGCGGCAGTTCGAGTGGCTGGCAGACATCATCCGGGAGGTGGAGGAGAATGACCACCAGGACCTGGTATCTGTGCACATCTACATCACCCAGCTGGCTGAGAAGTTTGACCTCAGGACCACCATGTTGGTAGGCCAGGGCTGGCCAGCCAGGGCAGGTGGGCCCCCATCAGGGCCTGGCTGTGACCTTCCTCTCCCACCCCCTCCCCAGTACATCTGTGAGCGGCACTTCCAGAAGGTGTTGAACCGGAGTCTGTTCACGGGCCTGCGTTCTGTCACCCACTTTGGCCGTCCGCCTTTTGAGCTCTTTTTCAACTCCCTGCAGGAGGTCCACCCACAGGTGAGTCCATCGTCTCCCACCCTGGGGCTTTATCTGATTTTCTGTCTTGGCCCTTAAGCACCTTACTGCTCAAACCTGGGCAGAAAACTCCCTTGGTCCCAGGATGAGGTTAAGTGTGACAGGAGGACTTCAACCCGCCTCCCCTCCCCCAACACCAACTCAAGCCTCCTTCTCTGGGGCTGGGGTAAAATTCCAGTCATTCTGGCCAGGCTGGAGAAGCCAATTCCTCTGGGCAGTGAGCATGTCAAGGCTCTAGGCTCTTGTCTTCCAATCAATGACAGGTGCAGAAGATTGGAGTGTTCAGCTGTGGCCCTCCAGGGATGACCAAGAGCGTAGAGAAGGCCTGTCAGCTCGTCAACAGGCAAGACCGAGCCCACTTCATGCACCACTATGAGAATTTCTGAGCCTGCCCTCCCTGGCTCCTGTCTTCCCTCTGGGGACCTCAGCTGCCCAATGCTACTATCAATTTCTCTGTCAGAATGTCAAAGTCTGCTCTGGGCCTCAGAGAACTGAATGAGGCTCCCTCATTGCCACATCTATCCCATGCTCTGGGAAGGTAGAGGTCTGACCCCAGTTATGGGAAACCCAAGGGGAAAGAGAACAGGTTCTGCTTCTAAACAGAGGAGTGAAAAGATACAATTCTGCTTCCACAAAATGGGTGTATTGTTTTGGAATTTTCTTGGCTGAGGCATCTAAGGATGAAGTAAAAATCTTCTCAGAGCCAAGCTCAGAAGACATGATGCTGAGAGCGTGCACAGCCCACATGCCTTAGATAAGGGTGTTCCCCCTCCGATTCCAGAGAAGAGAACCCCAGCCCCATACCTCCCTGCTCTTGGAGGGCTCACAGCCTTGAAGACGCCAGGGAACAAAATGCCTTCCCAGCCCTGAGTTCTTGATGTCAGCCAGTGATGTCCACTGCCCTGAGCCCTCCCTCAAAGGCCCCTCTCTGAGCTTGGAGCAGTCTCTGGGCTCTAGGGCCAAGGAGGGTCAGCTAGACACCCCAAACTCCCTCAGTTCCTGTGGGACCCTGCAAGGAGGCATGGAGGATAGGGTTTTGCTAAGACCAGCAGGCTTCTGGGACTGTCTCCTTCTGAAGGAAGTTGAGACGAGTCTGAGGCCCCGATAAATCTCATGCATATCCTGGACTCTCCAGCCTCCAGGCTGGCCACAGCTGTGCCCTGAGATATGCAGGCAATTCAAGGCCTAAACTCACTCCAGCTGTAATAACAAACCTAAACAATAAGGTTACATTTCCTCTGCAGCCATCACCATTCTATACAGTCACATAGCCCCCTCAATTTATATATGCAAATTAGGTATCCACAGGGTACTGGCCCCTGCCAATCAACTCATGAGTCGTCCACAGACTATCCTACCCCTACCAATCCCCTTGCTGCCTATGCCCCTACCTCTGCCTTTTCCTCTATATAAACAACTTTTATCTATACAATAAATAAGAACTGCCCACTGCCATGTTCTCCTGGGTGGCTATGCCCGTCAACCTACCACTGTCCCGAGCTGCTGTCCACCCAGCTCCGTGGATGAACCAGGGTGTTAGTGTACAATGACCTCTGAAACAATCCACGGACCGCAAGTTCCCAACTCCAAGAGGAAAGTAGGAGACCAGCTTTGCCCAGCACTCTCCTGGTTTTAGCACTGAAAGTCTCTTGTCCTGGGCAGATTAGGTCACCTGGTCACTTTATATAGGAGCCATCCTGAGATGTCACCTGTACCCTTGATAAGATCTTTGCCTTTTTCACTTGGCTTTTTTCCTTAAAAAAAGGGCTTAGCTGTAAAGTTGACATACACTTTTCATATATAGTATACAACCTTAAAGTAGCCACCTAGTTATGAAACATTTCCACATTTTCATCTCCAGGAACTTCCACTGTATCCCCTTCCAAGCAGTCTCTTTCACCTAGAAGCAGTTGGTTGTTACATGGTTTCTGTCTCTGCCCTTTGGTTTGAATGAATTTTTAATCCCAGCCTCTTTCTCTCACCATGATGCTTTTGTGATTCATTCACCACGTGTCACATCTGTCAGTAATTTGTTCCTTTTTATTGCTAGTAGCATTCCACTGTAGAGTGTAACACAGTTTATTTATCCCTACTTCTGTTGATGGATTTTTGGATTGTTTCTGGATTTGGGTGATTGTGAATAAAGCTGCTATGAACATACTCGTGCTTATCTTTTGGTGAGTATGATGCATTCGTTCCTACAAGTATGTATCTAGGAGTGGGGATTCTGGGTTATGGCATTCTCTAGCTAGCAGAATTTGCAGTGAGGGGAGTTTCTGGCCAACTCTACATTCCTGAATCAGGATCCTCTCTTCATTGAATTTCTCCTGGGAACAAATGTTTCTGGTTCCCAAGCCTCTGTATTAAAGACATTCTAACAGAGCTGGAAACATAGATCAGAGCTCAAGAAACCTGGGATTCTAGTGATGACTTTATCTGTAAATAGTATAAAGGAAAATCAATTTCTCTAAACCATCCACTAATGTGAATGTCCGTGACAGTATTAGAAAATCAGATTGCAGTGTGTCCCAGATACTTATACAGGTAAAAAATACACGAGGATATATTATATAATTATATTGTGTTATTATTATTCCGCCTGTTTATTTTGTTCTATCTTTTATGTTCACTAGATTTATTATTATTATATTATATTATTATTATTATATTATACTATTATTTTGGTTTTTCAAGGTAGGGTCTCACTCTAGCCCTGGCTGACCTGGAATTCACTATGGAGTCTCAGGTTGGCCTCAAACTCATGGCAATCCTCCTATCTCTGCTGGGATTAAAGGCATGTGCCACCACGCCCATCTTAGATTAATTTTAATGCCATAAAAGTCTACTGTTCATGAACAATGTTGTCCCTCCTGCCCCTCACCAAGTGCGTAGCACCCCTTCATCCTGAACTCCAGCCCCTTAAGTCTGAGCCTCATCTTTATTGCCAGATATAACCCTGCTCCTACTCATACGCATTCCTTCAATATATTTATCTGTCCCACCCTAAAGCACTTATCCTCGCTGGACTATAGAATGGCATCAATGTGGCCATCAGGATTATCCCAGACATTCTGACCTCATCCTCTCCTCCCTTCCATGTCAGGGGAAAGATTCTGTGGTTACCAAAAATGTGCTTCCAGCCACCTCTTACCCTGACCCCCAAGGCATTGCAAAGTCCATATGCAGCTGGAAAGAGGGCTGTGCCATCATGACTTGACTCCAAACTCCAGCCAGGCTGTAGATGTCAGCTCTTGGTCATGTCACATGACCTGCAGAGATGCTCAGCAAACCATTGAAGATTCGGATGAGAGTCAAGGACTTAAAAAGGTGCTAGGAGTGTCTTCAGCCCAAATGGATCCCACTCTGTCTGGAGGCCTAGTGACAAATTCTCCTGGGCAATGGTCTGGCAGGCAAGATCAGTTGATGTACACCTGAGAAAATGAAATGACCAAACACATATGTCTGGAAAGTGTGTAAACAAGGGAGGCTGTAAAAATGGTTCAGAGAGGGCTGGATAGATTGCTCAGTGGTTAAAGACACTTGTTTGCAAGCCTGTCTGATTCTTTCTCAGCACTCATATAAAGTCAGACCCAAAGTCACACATACATATGTAATCATACCCTGTCATGGTTTGATCCAGGTGTCCCCCACAAACAAATGAATGTGTTCTGGGTAATCAATCCTCAGCTGATGGCAATTTGGGTTTTACAACCTCGATGAAGTTGTGTTGTTGGGGGCGGGCTTATGGGGTTATAAGCCAGCTTCCCCATGCCAGAGTTTGGCACACCTTCCTGCTGCTATTTCCAGTGCTGTGGCAGAGGTGATGTCCAACCCTCTGCTCATGTCATCGTTTTGCCTGCCAGGATGGAGTCTCCCCTCAAGTCTGCAAGCCTAATAAACTCATTCCTCCACAAGCCGCTTTTGTTTGGGTTCTTTCTGTGCAGCAACCAGAAAGCTGACCGCAACATACCCATAGCAATGGAAGACAGAGTTGGGAAAACTCAGAAGCTTATACATAGTGGTGGTGGCAAGAGACATCCTCTCTCTAGAGGGTGGAAGAAGAAGAGAAATCCCCAGATGAATTCAGACCTCCACACACACATCTCAGCAAGCACACACCCATACATACATATCATATACATATACACATTTATGCATACACATGCAAAAAAATTTAAAAATGCATCAGAAAAGGCTGGAGAGATGGCTCAGCAGCCAAGGTAATGGCCTGAAAAATCTAACCACCTGAGTTTGATTCTTCAGCACCCACGTAAAGCCAGATGCACAAAGTGGTACATGCATCTGGAGTTTGTTTGCAGTGTCTGGAGGCCCTGGTGTAACTTCTCTCTTTCTCTCTTTCTCTCTCTCTCTGCTTGCAAATAAATAAGTAATAAATTCTTTTAAAATGTATCAGAGAAAGAGGACCAGGAGAGGATGACTCAGAGAAAATTAATGGAATTTTTATATGAAATTATAAATTATAATATATAATATAATATATAATAAAATATTTAAAAAATTATAAAGGAAAGCTATCCTCTACTTGGGATTATCGATGTTGGTCTCAGGACCTGGGACAAAGCCCAATCCAAACCCTACCTCACAAATATGAGCCTAAAGGAAGAGAGGAGAGAGAGAGAGAGAGAGAGAGAGAGAGAGAGAGAGAGAGAGAGAGAGAGAGAACACCCCATGTTCTTAGATTGGAAGAATCAATATCGTGAAAATGTCAATCTTACCAAAAGCAATCTACACAATTAAGGCAGTCCCCTTATTCCAATGGTATTCTTCACTGAAATAGAAAAACAATCCTAAAATTCATTTGAATCATGAAAAAACTCTCAAATAGCCAAAACAATTCAAGGCAACAAAATTAAGGCTGGTGGTATCACCATACCTGGTATTAAGATATATTACAGAGCCATAATAACAAAAACAGCATGGTACTGGCACAAAAACAGATACATAGATTAATGGAACAGAATAGAGAACCCTGATGCAAACCCAGACATTTACAGCCATGTGATTTTTGACAAAAAGGACAAAAATATTCACTAGAGAAAAGACAGCCTCTTTAGCAAATTGTGCTGGGAAAACTGGATATCTACATGTAGAAGGATGAATATAGATCCTTATCTCTCTCCAAACACAAGAATCAAGTCCAGATGGATCAAGGGACTTGATCTGAAACTCTCAAACTGCTAGAGAAGAAAGTAGGGGTAATACTTCAACATTGGCCTAGGCAAGGACTTCCTGAATATAACCCCAGGAATTAAAACCACTAATCAACAATTGGGACCTCATGAAAATAAAAAGCTTTTGTACAACAAAAGACACTTAAACGGAGCAAAGAGGCAACCTACCCAATTGGAGAAAATCTTTGTCAGCTATACATCTGACAGAGGATTAATATACAAATAACTCAAAAAACTAAATAATAAGAAATCAAACAGTCCAGTCAAAAAATAGGGCATGGAACTGAATATAGAGTTTTCAAAAGAAGAAATATAAATGGGCTATAACCATCTAAAAACATGTTCTACCTCCTTAGCCATCAGGGAAATGCAAATTAAAACTACTCTGAGATTCCATCTCACTCCTGTCAGAATGGCTCCCAACATGAAAACAAATGACAATAAATGCTGGCGAGGATGCGGAAAAAGAGGAACCCTTCTACACTGCTGGTGGGAATGTAAACTGGTGCAGCCATTGTGGAAAGCAGTGTGGAGTTTCCTGAGACAACTGAAAATAGATTTACCATATGACACAGCTATACCACTGCTTGGCATATATCCTAACGACCCTAGTCGCTACCCTAGAGATACTTGCTCATCCATGTTTATTGCAGCTCTACTTACAACAGCTAGGAAATGGAAGCAGCCTAGATGTCCTTCAACTGATGACTGGATAATGAAGATGTGGTTCATTTATACAATGGAGTTCTATTCAGCTGTAAAGAAAAATGAAATTATGAAATTTGCAGGGAAATGGATGGATCTGGAAAGGATCATGCTAAGTGAGGTAACTCAGGCTCAGAAAGCCAAATACCACATGTTCTCCCTCATATAATGGTACGGCCAGTCACCATAGATTGTTACTAGAAAAACTTCAGTGCCAGGGAGGGGATACTTCCAGTGAGTTGTTGGCCATCTACCATCTACTTTTGATAGGCAACCAAGAGCCTCGGCGATAGTTTGTAATATTTTGGGGACATCAGGGACCTCCTGACCAACTCTCTGGAAGGTATCCCACCTCTGAAGTTTTAATAATCTATGGCTTCTGGGCATAACATTATTCATCCCCCCTCAGGGTTCTTATGCCCAAACTCTTTTTAACATATGTATTATTTAGGTATTGAAGAAGTAGATTTTCTTATGGCTTATTCATAACATCTTTAATTTTGATTAATCCCCTCCCACACCCTTCTCTCCTCAATCCTCTTCCCTGGCCCCACTTAGACCATTGGCATTATGGTTTTGACATTGCCTTATGTTTTTTTCTAGGGGATCATGGGAAAAATACCTTACAAGGGAGATCCAGTCTACTATAATTTGAGAGGGGGGAAAGGGTCACCTTACCCCATGAATATGCACCCACTTTATAAATATTCATAAACTCCTTACAAGCAGAGCTACTGTGCTGTGACCCTTCCTTCAGGACAGCCCTCCACCCTCTCTCGGGAGTGCATGCTTTGCTAAGTAAACTTCGCTTTAAACTGTCTCTTGATTGAATTCTTTCCTCAGAGAAGACGAAAACTAAGAAGAAACCTTCACCCAGTTACTCTAAGATGTGAGGAGAACTATGAGAGCTGGAAAAGATCAGAAAAGGTGCCTATGGGCTGTAAAGATGGCTCAGTGGTTAAGGTGCTTGCCTGCAAAGCCTAATGACCTGAGTTCAATTCCTCTGTACTCACATAAAGCCAGATGCACAGAGTGGCACATGCATCTGGAGTTCGTTTGCAGTGGCCAGAGGCCCTGGTGCACCCATTCTCTCTCTCTCCCCTCTCTATCTCTATCTCTCTCTCTGTCACTCTGCTTGCAAATAAAAACATTTTTACAAAAGAAAAGAAAAGAAAAAACTGAGTGTGGTGGCCTTTAATCCCAGCACTCAGGAGGCAGAGGTAGGAGGATCACCATGAATTCAAGACCACCCTGAGACTACACAGTGAATTCCAGGTCAGCCTGGGATAGAGCAAGACCCTACCTAGAAAAATAAAAAAAGTAAAAATAATTTTTAAGAGGTGCTTGAAAGAGGAATATTGAGCCCAATCTTGAAGTATACAGAGGTGTGTTCTATAAACTCACCCTGGGCTAAATCGAGTTGAGCTATGCTTCCCTCCAGCCAGACATTCCTAAGGACGGTGTCTTCAGGGGGAAGAGCATTGCTGGGTGCCTGTCACCTTTCAGTCTGACAACCTGTCTGCTGTAATCTGGATGAAGAGATTTCACACCACAGTCTCACCTGCCTGGGGCTCAGGACAGGGTTGGGAGCCTGGGCCCTGGAAAGGCTCTGGTAGGACTGTTAGGGCCGAGTTCTCTGCTTGCGTGGTTGAAAGAGAACAGAATGGAGAGCTCCTCTGAGGCCGACTCAGGGCCAAGCTTCCCATTATGCTCTTTCATTTAATCATCTCAGCAACCCTATATGACAGCCATGCTTATAGATGAAAATCCACCGAATGAATAACAGTGGTTCTTTTTCTTCTTTCTTTCCTTTCTTTCTTTCTTTCTTTCTTTCTTTCTTTCTTTCTTTCTTTCTTTCTTTCTTTCTTTCTTTCTTTCTTTCTTTCTTTCTTCTTTCTTTCTTTCTTTCTTTCTTTCTTCTTTCTTTCTTTTTTCTTTCTTTCTTTCTTCCTTCCTTCCTTCCTTCCTTCCTTCCTTCCTTTCTTTCTTTCTTTCTTTCTTTCTGTTTGTTTCTTGAGGTAGGGTCTCACTGTAGCCAAGACTGATCTGGAATTCACTCTGTAGTCTCAGGGTGGCCTCGAACTCACAGTGATCCTCCTGCCTCTGCCTCCCGAGTGCTGGGACTAAAGGTGTGCACCACCACACCTGGCAACTGTGGTTATTTCTCTTTTAAAAAATTGTATTTATTTGTAAGCAGAGATAGATGCTCTGGAAATGGTCCCCAGGCTCTGCCTCCTGCTCAAGAACATTCCTGGGGAAGGCACAGAGAGTGACATGTCCTCCAGTTGGGTACACAGCTGGCAGGACAGGTTCAATACTTGAGTGGTTTTGTTTTTGAGGTAGGATCACACTCTAGCCAGGCTGACTTGGAATTCACTAAGTAGTCCCAGGCTGGCCTCGAACTCACAGTGAATCCTTCTACCTGCCCAGCTCAATATTTGCGATCTGTGTAAGAGCCTGCGATTCTTCCTCCTCTGTTCCTATCAGGGAAAATAACAGATGTGGCACTAAGGTCACAGGGATCACCCAGGTGACTAGTCAGGGTCACTGTTGCTCGGACAGCTTCCTGGGTGCTCACCTGGGAGTGAGGGTCCAGAAGTCTAGGCCCAGGTATGGGAGGGTCAGGTCCAGGAGCACACCCTCCACCTGCCAGGCTGTGAATGACAGCCATGCCACAGGATGAGGGTGAGCCAGAGGCAGCCATGTAGATAGAGAAACTGGCATTCCTGGAATTCACTTATTCCCATAATCCAATGCAATCCAGAATTAAAATAATAATTAAAAAATAAAAACTTTGGTGCAGTTTTCTGGTTCACCAACCTAGCTTTGCTACAAGGTTGCTTTCCAAAGGTGCCCATGGACAGCAGCGTGGAAGGACTCCGAGCATGGCTGCAACCTGGGGTCGAACACTGGACGTGGACATGGACCCCTTTAGTCTTCCCAGCCTTCCGGGGACACAAAGGCAGGTGGGACCAAAAGTGAGCGAGGGGACAGGAGGGTTGAGGCCATGCCCTTCCAGGCTACACGGATGGACTCCTACTTTGTGTTTAGGAAAGAGTGTTGGGAACCCCGACACACCAAACCCCAGTGAAAACGCCCTGTGACAGCCTTTGGCATCCCGCATAGACCTGCCACAGGCTGGCCACCACCATCTCTGCCAAAAAACAAAGGCCTTTGCTCATTGGCCCATTAGCTGAGGTGGCTCTCTGGAGGCCCCTGGTCTCCTCCTTCCAGGGTTTGAAAAATGACTGAACTGAGGAACTGTTGGCAGTTAATGGTGCTGGGGGAGGAGGAGACACGCTTCTTCAGTGAGGCAGCCATTGGCAAGCTGTTCATCCTCTGGCAAATAGCAACCCTAATTCAATTCAGTGGGACACGCAGGAACACACACACACACACACACACACACACACACACACACACACAGTAGAAGTGGGAGAAGTTGGGAAGAAGGAGACCATGAAAATACATGGTATACATGTGAAAAGTAAAAGATGACTAGATGACTTGTGGAAATTTAAAAATAAACAAGGCGTTGTTGGCATAGAAAAAAGAAAAAAGCCGGGCATGGCCACACACGCCTCTAACCACAGTCCTGTGGGTGTTGAGAAGGGGGACTCTCAAGAGTGACTGAGCAGGACACTGAGGTGCTCCTATGGCCTTCATATCCACATGTGAGGACATGCATCTTCCCACCCATGTCACCCACTACATTCACACTCACCAAACCACACCTATACACATACACACATGTGTACGCATTTTGGTGCACATGTCAATCCCAGCACGCAGGAGGCAGAAGGTAGGAGGACCACTGTGAGTTCAAGGCTAGTCTGGGAGTGAGTTCCAGGTCAGCCTGAGCTAGAGCGAGACCCTATCTCAAAACACCAACAAAAAAAGACTTATCATTATTGGAACTAGAGCACTTGCCTAACATATGCAAAGCCACGGGTTCAACCCCCCAGCAAAGCCAACTTCCCCAAAGGCTTCTAATTTAGTGAAAATGAATTGTAGCTGTGTTTGCTTATGATGAATATAAACGTATTTTATTTGATTTAATATTTTTATTTATTTAGACAGAGACAGAGAGATAGAGCAAGGCAGACAGAAAGAGATACACAGGAAGAGTATATAGGTGTGCCAGGGCCTCCTGCTACTGCAAAGGAACTCGAGATGCATGCACCACTTTTTTTTCTTTTTAGTTTTTTGAGTTAAGGTTTTGCTCTAACCCAGGCTGACCTGGATTCACCATGTAGTCTCAGGCTGGCCTGGAACTCATGTAGGTCCTCCTGCCTCTGCCTCCTGAGTGCTGGGATTAAAGGTGTGTGCCACCTGCCTTGTTCTTTGAGATGTGGTGTCTCTTTAAACCTAGAGCTCACTGATTCGGTTAGATTAGCTAGTCAGTGAGTCCCAGGGATTACCTGTTCCTACGTCCCCACTGCTGGGGTCACAGGCATGCACCACCATGCCTGACATTTTATGTGGATACTGAGGCTTCAAACTTAGTTTCTCATCTTTGGCTTTGTGGGTAATCTGTTTGCCTCACAATGTGAGGACCTGAGTTTATAGCCCCAGTACCTTCATAAATGCCAGGTGTGGGGGTACATGTCTGTTGTTCCAGCTCTTAGGAAGTAGAGACAGGCAGATCTCTGGAGCACACTGGCTAGCCAGACTACTTAAATCAGTGAACTCTGCGTTCAGTAAGAGGACACTGTCTCAATAAATAAGGTAGAATGCCATAGAGGGAGGCACCCAACACACACCTCTGGCCTTTACACATATATGTGAACACACACACATGCATGCACACCTGCACATACGTAAGAACATGCACACCACATACACATGCAAAAAATAAAAATTTAAAATCAGCATTTCACTGCCAAAAGGGAACTGTGATTATAAAGAACCTGAAACAGGAAGAATCTATGGGGAAAGCCCTGAGGAACTACAAGCAAAAGTCCAACTGATTCCATAGACTCAGCTTTGACAGGCTTGAGGACCTATGGCCATACCACCCTGAACGTGCCAGATCTTATCTGAAAGACAAGAGAAAAATATTTGCTACTCCCCCAAGGGAGTATATGGGTAATGCTTGATGATTGTGTTAGTATAATTCAATGTAGAAGTCCTACTTCTAAGAACTACAAAAATATTTGCACATAAATGACAAGATAATGTTCAAGGAAATTCATTGCATCTATAATAGCAAATAGCAGAAGAAATCCAAACATCTAATGACAGGAGATTCATAGATGGTATATAATTGTATGAACTGTATCTATATAATGTATGTTACAATATGACAATGAAACGGGAGAAACCAACTGCTCTTTGATTGGACCAGAGGCCCGTCAGTCAAAAGCCTATGGCTGGGAGGTCACAGCACTAGGGGTGTAACAACACAGCTCTCGAGCTACGTGCATATATTCTGCCCACCAAACTCCCCTCTAAGCATTTTATGTCTATGTTTATGCACATATATTAATGCTACTCTCACTTTTAGTTAGAGAAGCTTCTCTTCTCAGATGGCAGTGACCAAGGAGTGACTCAAAAGCCACCTTCTTCATGTTGAGAAGAGACAGTGGAGTGTTCAGCACAGAGTGAGACATCTCTGTCACACCCTCCAAGGCTCAGGGACTATTGAGGAAGAGGCAGTGGAAAGAATGTAAGAGCCAAAGGAAGGGAGGAGTGCTTACAATGCTGTCTTCCAGATACAGAATGACCTTGATATTCATGACCTCACAGTGCCTGACACTACCTACACCTGACCTTCATGACATGAGGAAATGCTGAGGACATCAACATAGAAGGGAGACAAACTGGAACAAAGAAGGGGTTCAGTGGAGGGGGATTTGGGAGGGGAAGTGGGGACGGGAGAGGAGTTATCATGGTTCATTGTCCATGCTTATAGAAGCTGTCAAAAATTAGTTAACAAATATACATCCATTGTTATATACATCCATTTGATGCACGTTATATTAACATTAAAAAGAATGGATCTAGCCTATATTATTGAAATAGAGATACACATACCCACAATATGATGTTATTTTTGAAATATTACATCTATATATGTATGTGCAGTACAGTGTGTGATTGCATATGTAGTATATAACGTTTGGAATACATATGCAAGGATATGCAAATTAACAATAGAAGCCTCTTGGAGAATGGAGGCTGAGCTACCTTTAATCCCAGCACTCAGGAGGCAGAGGTAGGAGGATCGCCGTGAGTTCAAGGCCACCCTGAGACTCCATAGTGAATTCCCGGTCAGCCTGGGCTAGAGAGAGACCCTACCTCGAAAAACCAAAATAAATAAATAAAAAAAAGAAAATGGAAAATGGAGGTTGAGGTAAGGTAGAGACATAGACATTTTAGTTTTCATACTTTGTTAAAATTTCATAATAGAAGAGAGCAGGTAATTAGCGATGCCAAGAAAATTCACACAGGAGGTCTAAGTAGTGCCACATTATACAGAGTTATTCATAATGTTAAATAAAACAAACAGAAAAACAAAAAAAAAAACCCCTGAAAGGTCTAGCAACTAACCAAAGAGAAAATAACGTTCAAGGCAACAGAGTGACCAACTATCAGGAAGAAAGTACTGAGTCATTGTGGTTGAGAAAATGGCCCGCAGGCCCCAGCCCGGAGCACATCCTGCCATGCCAGCTTTCTTTATCCAGGCTCCAATTCTGGTCCTGCCAAAGGGGAGGGTGAGATGACATCATGTTTGTAGAGCTCAGAGTGCAATCCGATCCCCAGTGGCATTTTCCTACACATCTACTTGCCAACTCTGAGTTCAGAGAGGCCATCAGAAGGATCATATGCTTATGGGTAGAGGGGCTGGTGGGTGGTTACAGGGAGAGGATGCAGAGCAACAGAGACCTTTTAGAGGCCAGAATAGAATGTCACCCTGTCCAAAGCCTTGGAAAAAGAAAATGACTTTAAGGAAGAGTCTCAGGACTTGAGGAAAGGACTCAGCAGCCGCACGTCAGTTTCCCCCTTTGGAAGAATATTTAAAAAAAAGAAAGAAAGCCCTGAAAGAATTCATCACCAGGGACCCATGATGAGGAAGTTATTGTTAGGAATAGTGGGGATGTAAACACAAAGTGATCCGAAAGGCTTACTAGGGCTGCAGAGATGGCTTAGAGGTTAAAGGCAAGTGCTTGCAAAGCCTGATGGCCCAGGTTCAGTTCATGTAAATCCAGATACACAAAGTGGTGCATACATCTGGAGTTTGTTTGCAGTGGTAAAAGGCCCTGGATAACTAATACATATTCTTTCTCTCTCAAAGAAATACTTTTTATATTTTATTTATTTGTAAGCAGGGAGAGAGAGATAGGCAGAGAGAGAGAGAGAGAGAGAGAGAGAGAGAGAGAGAGAGAGAGAGAGAGAGAGAGAGAGAGAATGCAATGGCCTTTGGCCACAGCAAATAAACTCCAGAAGCATGGGGAATTGAACATGGGTCCTTAGACTCTGGAGGCAACCGCCTTAACCACGGAGCCATTTCTCCAGCCCTAAATAATTTTTTTTTGTTTTTTTTTTAGGTAGGGTCTCACTCTAGTCCAGGCTAACCTGGAACTCACTATGTAGTCTCAGGGTGGCCTTGAACTCACAGCAATCCTCCTACCTCTGCCTTCCGAGTGCTGGGATTAAAGGCATGTATGGCAATAATAAATAATTTTTAAAATATATTATTATTGGGGCTGGAGAGATGGCTCAGCATTAATTGTGCTTTCTGTATAAGCATAAGGGCCTGGGACTGCCAAGTTCAAGTCTCCAGATGCCGTGTAAACAGCTGGGCAAGACCACACACACCTGTAACCCCAGTCCCACAGGGGAGCAGAGAACCAAGAATCTTTGGAGCCCCTCAAGCTCTGGAACTGAGAGATGGAGAGAGAGAGAGAGAGAGAGAGAGAGAGATTGGCCCAAAACCTAACTAGGCAGAACTTCTGCCATAGGCAAGAGTAGGGGCACTGCAAGTGCACATACACGTGAACACATCAAACACACACACACATCATATTACATCTCTCTCTCTCTCACACACACAGAAGGAAAAAAAGATATGATTTTTTTTGGGGGGGGGGCTGGAGAGATGCACAAGCATGAAGACCCAAGCTTGGATCCCCGACACCCATGTGTAGGGGCCCGCCTG
The DNA here is from genome assembly GCA_004024765.1 of Zapus hudsonius. NCBI lineage: Eukaryota > Metazoa > Chordata > Mammalia > Rodentia > Dipodidae > Zapus > Zapus hudsonius. The sequence continues at coordinate 28,648 of PVHP010006580.1, forward strand.
TCATCCAGTGCTAGGGAGGTGGAGACAGGGAATGTCCCAGAAAGCCGGCTGTCTGAGTTCTTGGTTTAAGTGAGAGACTCTGTCTCAATAAATAAGTTTAGAGTGACAAGGGAAAATACGCAGATACATACCCCACAGAAACATAGCCGGCATGGTGGCACACGCCTTTAATCCAGCTCTCGGGAGGCAGAATGGGAGGATCACTGTGCTTTCGAGGCCAGCCTGGGACTAGAGTGTGAATTCCAGGTCAGCCTGGGCTAGAGGGAGACCCTACCTGGGGGTGGGGGTGGAGAAACACACACAATCATTATTGCCAAGAAGAGTTAGTTAAATGGAGTGTCAGATATGAGTGTGAGAACTACTAGTGGTAAGCAGCGAGGTTCAGACAAGGATATAATGCCAAAGAGAAGTGAAGCTGGTGGAAGAAACCTTAAATCCACATGTCCCTACATCAATATTTAATAGATAACTTGCTGGGTGTGGTGGGGTACACCTCTGATCTCAGCACTTCTGAGGTAGGAGGATCACTGTGAGTTTGAAGCTAGCTTGGGGCTACAGAGTGAGTTCTAGGTCAGCCTAGGTTGGAGTGAGACCTAGTCAATGTGTTCTTACAAAATATATCCATATGTAGAATTTTGACCCATCTGTGGGATTTGTGGGCCATATTTTTCCCAATTTATTTTCTTCCCTCCCTGTCATTTTCCAATTCCTGCTTAATGCTTTTTAAATATTTTATTTATTTGCAAGCAGAGATAGACAGAGAGAATGGGCATGCCAGGGCCTCTAGCCCCTGCCAATGAACTCCAGATGCATGCATCATTTTGTGCATCTGGCTTTATGTGGGTACTGGGAACTGAACCCAGATGGTTAGGCTTTGCAGATAAGCACCTTAACCAGTGAGCCATCTCTTCAGCCCCTCCAATGCTTTTTATTTGATTGATTATATTGAATTATGTTTATATGCTTCTACTGAATATAAAGTTGTCTATATTAATGCTGTTAACACTTGCAATAAGTTTTAGTGTCTGCCAAGTGCTAAGATTACAGGTAGGCATCATCATACCTGCCTATCTTGTCACTTTTTTTTTGTTTTGTTTTGATTTGTTTTGTTCAAGTTAGGGTCTCACTCTAGCCCAGGCTGACCCAGAACTCACAGTGATCCTCCTACTTCTGCCTCCAGAGTGCTGGGATTAAAGGTGTGCACCACCACACCCAACTCCGGTTCTGGGTATCTAATTCAGCACTGCGCTTATGCTGAAACAGTGAGCTATCTCTCTAACCTGACACTCTTTTAAAAATCTTTTTATTGACAACTTCCACAAATAGAGACAAAACATATTATGATCATAATCCTCCTCCCGCTCCCCCTTTCCCTCCCAAGTCACCCCTCCACTGAATCCCTTTAACTCATTTTTTTTTTTTTTCCGAGGTAAGGGCTTGCTCTAGCCCAGGCGTGGAAATCACTTTGTAGTCTCAGGTTGGCTTTGAACTCACGGTGATTCTCCTACCTCTGCCTCTCTAGTGCTGGGATTAAAGGTGTGTGCCACCACACCCGGCTTAATTCTTTTTTAAGTAGAGTTGTCATTGGAAAACACACTTAACAGTTGTTGACAGGGAAGAAAATGAAAAGAAAAACAAAAAAGAAGAGAAAAGAAAGAGGTAAGTCCAAGGGTGATGGAAGTATAGGCACCATAATCATATTCATAAATGAATTCCTCTGAAAACAAGAGGATCATTGACTTGGTTCAAAAAATGAAACTTGTGACAGCATCTGCGGCCATGACCCAAGCTGCAGACACACGAACCTAAAGGAGTGCCAAGGACTTTCTTTTCAAGTGAGAGAAGAATGGTCAGCAAAAAAAGCAGATGATTTGTTTAAGAGACCAAGAACACGGGTTGGGGATGTAGCTCAGTTGGTAGTGTTTGCCTAACATGTGCCAAGGCCTGGGTAAAATAGGAGATCTGAAGGTCATGGTCATCCTTGGCTACTTAGTGAGTTCAAGGCCAGTTTGAGATACATAAGCCCTTGTCAAACAACAACAAAAAGACCTAGTATGTCAAACAGCTGACTGCTGGGAACCCTCGCTGGCAGGGCGTGACCACCACTCATTCTCCCGCAGCCCTCAAAGCCTCCCAACTGACCTAGGGCTCCATGCTATACCGGCTCATCCTGTCCAGGCTGCCCAGGGTCTGTTGGAGTTTGTCATGTGAGTGTGCAGTTCCCACTCTCTATGCTCCCAGGAATAGTTGTAGCCAGACTTTCTGGGTCAAAAAAGGGCCCTCTACCTTGCAAACCTGTTACCACTTCTACTTTTCTTCATTTGAGCCTGAATTATGATATCCTTATTCACCTTCTTAATTTGCAAAGTGATGCATGATCTTGGTTTTAAAAAATACTTTATTTGCAGAGAGAGAATGAGAATGAGCATGCCAGGGCCTTCTGCCACTGCAAATGAACACCAGATGCATGCACAACTTTGTGCATCTGGCTTTATGGGTGGGTACTGGTGAATCAAACCTTTGCAAGAAAGGGCTTTCAGCCATTGAGCAATTTTTCCAGCCCAACCATAGTTTTTAAAAAAGTTTCAAGCGATGCACTTCCTGAGGCTCAGGATACATTGAGGAAGAGGTGGCAGAAAGATTGTAAGAGCCAAAGGAAGAGTAGGACTGCTTACAATGCAAACTTCCAGGCACAAAATGGCCTTGATATTCATGACTTTGAAGTGTCTGATAATAGCTACAAATAATGGGAGGAAAAGATGATGACACCAAAACAAAATAGAGACTCACTGAGACGGGGAAGAGATATGAGGGTGGGGAGGAATCATAGTGGTTTATGGTCTATAATTATGGAAGCTATCAATAAAAAGTTAAAAAACGTTTCAAGTGATGAGGAATCTCTTTAGTAACAAATGCACCCCCTCCTGTTCCCTTGGCCTTCAGACAGCACAACACTCCCAAACCCTCCTTAAGGCCTCACGGTTTGGTGTCCACCCCTGTAGATCTTAGTTTCTACACAAATTCTCAGATGTGTATGTGTGTAGCTGGGAGGGGGTGGGACCTGGAGCTGTTTAATTTCTGGTTTAATGAGACATGCTCTGTGTAGCCCAGGTTGGCTTTAAACTCATGATCCTCCTGCCTTCCAAGTACTGGGATTTACACATGTGTGCTGCCATATTTGGCCTAGTTATTTAATCTCTAGACCCCCATTTTCTTAGCTGTAAAATGGGGTGATAGTACTAGCCTGATTGCGTTTTGGTGAGGGTTAAATGGGTTAAGATATCTAGCCTTCTCAGAAGAGTGTCTAGCCCATAGCAGGTCTATGCAGGTAACTGTTATGTCTCATCTTTTCCTCAGTACCTAATATTCTATTGCTAGATGAAAATCCAGAGAGAGGCTTCAGTGACTCCCACCACAAATACTGAAGAGCAAACAAGTTAAATAGCTCTTCTGAGAATAGTGGGGTGGCTTTAAAATTCAGGACTCTGACTCTGGTCCAGTATTGTCCAGGATCTCCTCATTCCTCTTAAAACCAAAGAAGTTAGCCCCACTCCTTCCCAATTTCACAGTGAGATCCTCTCTTGGTTTTACCACAGGTTGTCTCAGGTGGGTCTCTGGGGCAGAAGACTAGCTTAGGTTAGACCTATTCTTTTTTAAAATATTTTTATTTTTGCAAGCAGAGACAGACACTGAGAAAAAGAGAAAATGGGTATGCCAGGGCCTCTAGCCACTGCAAATAAACTCCAGATGCATGTGCCACTTTGTGAATCTGGATTTAAGAGGGGCTGGGGAATAAAACCCAGGTCATTAGGCTTTGCAGGCACGCATCTTAAACACTGAGCAATTTCTGCAGTTCCAGACCTGTTCTTGTGTAACTGTCTCTGCATCTGACCCTCCTGGTGCTTTCGGCTTGGTTTCCTTTCTGCATAATAAGTCACCAGACATTGAAACTATCCCCATGAGGAAGCCGAGTGACAGAACGGCTCAGAATTGAGAGTGAGGGCTGTCTCTTACCAGGCTATGATGTTCCAGGGCTTTTTTTTTGAAGGTCTCACTCTAGCCCCAGCTGACCTGGAATTCACTATGTAGTCCCATGCCAGCCTAGAACTCACAGTGATCCTACCTCTGCCTCCTGAGTTCTGGGCAGGACTCCTTTATATGTGCCAGGCACCGTGCCAGCCTGTGGGGATACCTTCATAATATAAGGCTTGACCATGACTTCTAGGAGTCCCTGTCTAGTGAGACTATGAGAGTTACTCCTTTAGGCAAGTTCCATAGACCTCCCCTCCCCTTGAGTGGGAGATGGTTCTAGCTAGAGCTTAAACCTAGGTGCTAAAACTGATTGTCAGGTATTGACCAACCAGCTGTCTCTCTGGCTTACCTGGTGGAGGTCTTAAAAGTCACTGAAACAAAGTCCAGCCTCTTATTCCTGCACATGGCGTTTTAGAAGGACTTCTAAATCTGCAGGCCTTAGAAAGGTAAGACCTCCCCCCCCCCCCCCCCGCCACCCCAGCCAGCTGGGGTGAGGGAAGGCTCCGGGTTTTTCCCACATGAACCTTTTTCCTCATGATGGGAGCCCTCTGTTATCTTTTCTTCTGCTTGTTTAGCTGAACAGCAGAGATTTTGTTAAATCCTCTCCCACATGTTCTTTCCACACTGGTGGCTGAAGAACTCTGTAACTTCCCATTTTCCTTTAAATAAAGTCTCCCACTATAGCTTATCCTCTGGTGGTCTATAATTTTAATTCTTTAACTTTACAGACAAGAATTCAGGTACTCCTTAAGTTCTGAGGTGCATTGGAATTTTGTTGGGTATTATCTAGAGTTCTAATCCCCAGCTCCGCCATTACAAGTACAAGACCTCTCAGTCTAGGGGTTCCTGAGTGGTCCCAGGAGGGCAGAGTAGATCAGGCAGGTAGCAGGAAACTCCTGGGTGTGGTTACCTGGTTTGTCTCTCCCCATTGCCTGGCCTCCAGGTCTGGTTCTATTCTTTCTTGCTCTGGTCAAGGAACCTGGGATCATGAGTACGCCTTTTCTGTCATCCTGAGTTCTCACATATTTTCCAAGCACCTTGTCAGAGGGAGGGCTCAGAGCTGGAAATCTTGGAGAGTATCCACCCTGCCCCTTAGCAGGAGAGGAGGGAAAGTGCATGAGCACTTAGTGACACTTGCCGTGCTGAGAACTGCAAACCGACTTCATCTCAAAGGACAGCGAAACTGAGTTTTGAAGAAGTCAAATGAATTGCTCAAGGTCAGAAGGCAGTGCAATGACCTAATGTGCCTGCGTTTGTACTATGGACAACCCAAACGGTGGACACCCATGTCCACTTGCCTATTCCTTCGCCACCTTCCCAGTGAGGGAGCTTTTCTTGCTTTCTGCCTCAGCATGCCAGACTCCAGCAACATCAGTCCTCCCCTTGGAAGCATCACTCCCTCAGCAGCCACATTCTGGGAAGAGCACAGCCAGTGAGAACAAAGCCTGTCTCGGGTCTAGGTTTTTGGGGAACAGCCAAATGTAGGAGTTAAGTATGTGGTGTTGGGAAAGTTAAGATGGGGTTGGCCCAGGGAGTTCTGGCTGGATCCTGTTAGTTCTATGTCACCCTGAAAGTCTGGCTGCTTTCCAGACCTGCAGCCTCAGGCTCAGAACTGCAGCTGAGTCATGTGCTCTCTGTCTCAGCCTTTTCCACATTCTCTCTCTCCAGATAGGAAAGCCTCCCACTTTCCTGATAAGTTTTCCTCATAAAGTTCCTCCGAATCAACAATTTGATGCCCAGGAGGCCAGTACCCACCCCACTCCCATTCCACAAGGTTGTGTGACAAGGAAGATGCTTCCCTTTGGTGGTCATGGGAAAAGACAGCACTTGAAATGCAGATTATTAGGCTACATAAGAACAGCATTAAAGATGCATGTATGTCAAGACAATAAATGGGCAATATGGCCTATTTGTAGTAAGTATTCAGAAGATAACTCCCCCTAAGCATCTTACAAATTGCTAAGTTTCTTGGAGCCTGAGAATCCAGGACTTGCATCTTAATACCTAACTCTGACACAAACATATATGCCTACTTAAGAGAAGCCATAGCAGCCAACCTGACTTCTTCCCAGTGATTTAGAAAGGTTTGGTAAATAGTATCCAGTGAGCCAGGCTCGATGGCACATACCTTTAACCCCAGCACTCGGGAGGCAGAGGTAGGAGGATCTCTGTGAGTTCAAGATCAGCCTGAGACTACATAGTGAATTCCATGTCAGCCTGGGCTTAAGAGACACCCTACCTCAAAATCTAACAAGCAAACAAAATAGTACCCAGTGAATCCTGGCATTGAGAGCTTGGGAGGTGGTTTCCAGTGCAAGTTCATTGGTAGTGGTCCACTGCTCAACTATAATGGGGCCTCTGTTCACTATAAATCCTAGGTCAGCTCTTACTGGGGCCATTTGTTGTCATATCTGCTGGCAGTAGTTCCAGAACTGGAAAGGACTACTAGTATTACCATTAATGTAACCAATATGGAACCTGAGGCCTAGAGATGGTGGCGATGTAAGCAAGCCCTTGCTTTCTCAAGGTTGGCTTGAAGCCAGAGAGCCAGTGACAAGGCCCCATCCTCAGCAGTCCCCGAGAATTCCCCAAGATGCAAGTCCTCTCATGCTGTACATAGCCTCAAGTACCCCAGTACCCCAGAGACTTTCTTTTTTGCGGGGGGGGGGTCTTTTTGAGGCAAGGTCTCACTCTGGACCACGCTGACCTGGAACTCACTCTGTAGTTCCAGGCTGGTCTCTAGTTCAGTGATCCTCCCACCTCTGCCTCTGGAGGGCTGGGATTACAGGTGTGCCCCATCACACCCAGCTTCTCAGAGATTTTCTTAGTCTCCTTATCAAGAATATTTTCTTGTCTGTGCTGGTCAACTTTATGCCCAGTATGTGGTACTGCATGCCATATAGAGCTAGATGCACAAGGTGGCACATGTGTCTGGAATTTGTTTGCAGTGTCAAGAGGCCCTGGCATGCTCATTCCAAACCACCCCCCCGCAATGAATTTTTTAAAACTGTTTTTTTTTTAAAGGTAGGGTTTCACTCTAGGTGGGATTGACATGGACCTTATTCTATAGTCCCAGACTGGCCTGGACTCACAAAGATCCTTCCACCTCAGTACTGGGATTAAAGATGTGTGCCACTACACCTGGCTTAAAATATATCTTTTTAAAATGTATACCCTTTAACCCAACTTATTCCATTCTATAACATGACTTTAGGAAATAAGTCAGGGATACAAAAATGTATATGCAAAGATGATCACAACTTTATCATAGAGGCAAAGGACAAATCCAAATAAAATACTCAAAATATTGTGATTTGCTTTATAAATGACAGAACACCCACACTAGGGATGGGGTGATATAAATGATGATGTGATTTTCAATGGTGATATTTGTTGACATACAAAGACATTTAGCAACTTATTAAATGGAAACAGGGAGGTTTGCAAAGTAGTTTCTAGAGGACAAAGGACTGTCTTTTCGACATAACAATGGCACTTAAGAGAATCAGCACTATATGAGATATCATGAGTGACCCCATTCAAGACTCAGAAAACATTGCGGAGGAGGGGCCAAAAGAAAGAGGGAGAAGATGGGGGGAGGAGTGCTTTGGAATGTCTTCTGGACAGGAAGTGGTCTTGGCATTTGCGACTTCATAGCAGCTTTACCTGAATGAGAACGAGACCTGCAAAATATGGGGCTCATCATGTATGATGAAGGGGGGAAATAAAAATAGAACAGGGACCAGGTGGAAAGGAGTTCTGCGGAACAGGGGTAGGGGAGGAGGGACGGAAGAAGGCAATAAGAAGGAATTATGATCAAAATACATTCTACCTGTATTAAAATGTTAGCAAAAAGTTAAAATAACAACAACAATGGCACTTATACCAAAATGGAGGGGAACTGTGATGACAGGAAACATATCAACCACATGCACATTCTAATTCCAACAGAAAATCAAGTCTGAAAAAGTAACTTTATTTTTTTAATTAGGGAAAATTGGTATAAAAGAATTACTAATTTTGTTGAGTATAATATAGGAACTAGATCTAGCATTGTGACTGGGACTTGATTTGGGTTGGGGGTGTAAGATCCATCACCTGGATTGCCTTTAGGAATCCTCCTCCCTACAACCTGAGGGTGCAAATGACTTCAACCTGCCAATGTGACCAGGACCAGCATTCAAGTTCCAGAACTCTGTTTCCACTCCCATTCTCTTCACCCTGCAGGAGCAGAAGACCTGCCACTGGGAGTTAGGACTCCTGCTGAGTTCCAGCACTCAGAGTCCTTTTCAGGAATCCTCTTTTCTTCACTACTAGGACACTGAGTATCTTCCATTTAGTCTGAGACCCAATTGTAAGTTCAAGTACAGCTGCAACTGAATTGAAACTATGGCACCTACTCTACCCATGAAGCAGCAACAACCACCTCCAGAATGAACTCCAAGCACCACAAAGCAAAGAGAAGTGATCCCAAAGAAACAACAAGCACTATTCTAAGCACTCACTTAACGTAAGTGCTAGAATGGCCATGATAAAAGCAGACTAATAGAATATATAAACACTAAGCCAGACCTATAGTTCATACTGGATGGAACCAGCCTCACACTCAGCATGGGTGAGACAGAAAACATTCCAAAAGGTAACAGGGCCAGCTTACACTGGGATCATACCTACCCCAATGTCAGGTATACAGGCCTGTACTGAAGTGCTAATCACATGTTTCATGTCAGGGCAGGTTGTGTGTTAGAGTTGACCGAGGCACTTTTGGTTGGCTTTGCCATTCTTAAATAAGCTGGGTTTTGAGAGTGAAGTTGTCACTTTTGGTATTTCTTGATTTGTAGTGCCTTTTTGTCTTTTTCTTCTTTCTTGGAGACAGGGACTCACTCTGTCCCAGGTTGACCTGGAGCCCATTATAGACCAGCAATCTCAGACTCCCAGTCGACAGGAGTTAACACACACCCTTAGGAACTCTGGCTTAGTTAGATTTACTGATAAGTTCCCACTCTTTCATAAATACTCTGTGCTGGTCTTGTTTATGTATGTATATTGCCCAGTTGGATATTGAAACTGTATATTGTTCCACCTAACCTACTGGAATATTTGCATAGCAGGAAACTACAACAACCTTGGGTCACTTTGGTTGTCACTCTGGGAGTAATATAAGAGCCACACCTGGCACATTAGGTTCCAACCCTGAAGATACAGAACTTCTGATCTACACATCTAAGAATATACAGATAATTAGAAAACCCAAGCATTGAAATAACTCAAGATGCCAAAATCTCTACAAGAAACAAAAACATCAAGACTATATAATTCCACCAAAAATTATAAATCCATCAGAAATGACCTCCAGTTAGACTGACTTAGATGAAATGTCTGACAAAGAATTCAAAAGGATGATTAAAATGATGCTCAAAGAAATCAAAGAAGAAACCAAACTCCAGAATGACACACAGGAAACCAACTTAATGAAATAAGAAGGTCGATGCACGATATGAGTAAGGAAATAGAAATACTGAAGACATTCCAATTATAAATACTAAAAACACAGTAAGTCAAACACAAACATCTGTAGAAAGTCTCACTAATAGAATGGACCAAGGAGAGGACAGAATATCTAAACTAGAAGACAAGGTGGCAGAGCTGAACAGTCCAACAAAGCGAAAGACAAACTAATAGGATGGTATGGATGGGAATTTCAAAACATTCGGGACACTATGAAGAGATCATACATAGGAATTCAGGGCATAGTAGAATTTCACTCTAAGGGCATAATAGGTATTTTCAACAAAATCATAGAAGAGAATTTCCCCCAAATAGGGAAAGTGGTGCCAATGCATACATATGGAACATTTAGAACACCAAATAGACAAAACCAGGAAAGAACCTCTCCTCATCATAGTATAATTAAACTACTGAACACAGAGACCAAAGAAAATATATTGAAAGCAGTAAGAGAGAAGCATCAAGTAACCTACAAAGGCAAGCCTATCAGGATAACAGTAGATTTACTCAACACAAACTCTAAAAGCCAGAAGGGCTTGGAGTGATGTACTCTAAGTTCTGAAAGATAACAACTGTCAACCAAGATTACTATATCCAGCAAAGCTATGCATCACAATTGAAGGAGAAATAAAAACTTTCCATAGCAAAAACCAGCTAAAGGAATATATGGCTACAAAGCCAGCTCTTCAGAAAATACTCAAAGGGATACTTCAGACTGAAGAGAAAGAAAAGTACACACATGAGAAAACAGGAAAAAATAAACCATATTCAAATAATAGGTAATGCAAGAGAGTAAAAAACTACAAAAGCAAGATAGGTCAAGAATCAAAACACACATTTCAATAGTAACTCTTAATATCAGTGGCTTCCATGCCCCAACCAAAAGGCTCAGACTTGCAGACTGGACAGGATCCTAGCTACAAATGTTTAGGTTTGTATGTGAGTTGAAGTAAAAGTCAGTAATAGAGGCCAGTAAGCCAGAAATGGGCTATAAGGGAGGAGGAGAGGGGAGACTTAAAGGAGAGTACTGTATATATGTAAGTAGATGAACAGATTACTGGGGGTACAATGGCCCAAGTGGGGTCAGGGGAGAAATTGAGTAAAGAAAGGGTGGGAGGAGGGTTAATCAAAATTCAAGAGGATTAGATTAAACCATATGGAAACCTACTTCTTTGGATAATGGCACACCCAGAAGCCATAGATTGTTACTAGAAAATCTTCAGTGCCAGGGATGGGATACCTTCCAGTGAGTTGTTGGCCAGGGAGGCCCCCAAAACATTACAGGCCATTGCCAAGGCTCTTGGTTGCCCACTAGAAAGAGATGGTAAGACCCTATTGCTGAAGACCACACATGGCTTGAGTGGCAAGTCACTGAAAAATCAAGCTGTAGCTGAGCTGGAAACCTATTCCCTGTTAATCAGCTGACAGAAAGCTGGAAAAGGCGATGTCTGCATGCAGCCCTATGGGAGACAGAAGTCATCAATGGTGGTGAACAGCAGTGGACCTTGCAAGCCTTGACAGGCCAGGCAGGCCAAATGTGCCAACTGGTACAACAGTGTCACATCTGTTATGGGGCAAACCAACTGCTCTCTAATTGGACTGGAGGCCCGCTCCATTGGAGGGAATACATGCCTGGTACTGAAGACCTAGTCAAAAGCCTATGATGGGGGAGGTCATGAGCTCTAGGGGAGTGACACCCACTGTTGTCTAGCTAAATGAATATATTATGCCCACCAAACTGCCTTATAAGCACTTTTAAAAATGTGTATACCCATATACTAATGCTACTCTCACTTTTGGTTACAGAAGCTTTTCTGATGTCAGTGACCACTGGGATGACGCAAAAGACACCATAGTGCTGAGAAGTGACAGTGGAGTGTTCAGCACTGGGACATCTCTATCATACCCTTCAAGGTTCAAGGGCCATTGCAGAAGAGGTGGCGGAAAGATTGTAAGAGCCAAAGGAAGGGTAGGACTGCTTACAATATTTTAGACACAAAATGGCCCTGAAATTCATGACTTTGTAGTGCCTGAAATTGCCTACACAAGACCTTCGTAATAGGAGGAAAAGATTGGTACAGAACAGAGGCTAACTGGGGGATATGATGGAGGGTAGATTTGAGAGAGTGAAATGGGGGTGGGGAGGGAATTATCATGGTTTATTGTCTATAGTTATGGAAGCTGTCAATAGAAAGTTTAAAAAAGCATCAGTTCCTGAATAGACCTTAAGATTGTCTAGAACAACCCTTCAATTATCTAGAACTGCAAATCTAATCGTGAGCTACTGGTTGAACCAAGATTAGATAGAACCCAAGTATCCTTATAACAAATCTTCAAAGCCTGCTGCCTCAAAAGGATCCAAAAATCAGAGGGCATACTTCTACCAAGCAGCTGTTCTGGAAAATGCACAGCCCTGTGCTCCCTTTCAGATGCCAGAAAGAACCTTGTCTGACTCCACCAGAGCGTTAAGGGGCTGGGGGAGTGCAGAAGTGCTAGAGAGGTCCACTAGAGTCAGGAAGACACACCCTAAGAGCATGCTCTCCTTCCTCACCATGCCTGCCCCTTCTCTACCCTACTGTGTGTGGAGGGGTACAGATGCCTACCATCAGGGAGATAGCACTCACTGGATATACCCAGACCCAGCCTCTGTCTTAGCTGGCTGCTCAAGCGATACTTCCCTATCTTTGGCTTCTGAACCTTGAGCCTAGACTGATATGAACAGGGGACAGTTTGCAAGAAAAGCAAATATTCGATACATCCTGTTTGTCTCCCCTGCTCCTGACCTCAGGCTCCAGCAATACCTCAAACAGGCTTCCTTTATGCAAAATAGGAGAGAAGAGGCAGGACTGTGCTGTAGGAGAGACTGGGCTAGAGCCAGGGAGTAAGTCCAGAAGTGACTTCACACTAGCATCTGCTGTGACCAAAGAGGAGTTGCTGGAGCCAATTCACCCCTACCTCCTTGGAGGTCCGAGGGGCAGCCTTCCCTTCTCACCCTCCAGGTATCCTACAGGGTCTTCCAATCTCTCTACCCTGAACCCCACACCCTGTTTCAGTGCTGGGAGTGCCAACTGGGTGGGGTCCTTGGTGTTGACTGAAAGTCAGCCTGTGCCTGATGAGAGTAGACAAAGGCACCTGGCCACCCAAGGCTGGGGAGTTTGTGGGGAATTTATATTCTTGGTTCCGGGACTGATTCAGAGTCAATCAACATTGACCTTGTGGAGGTGGTAGGAATGGGCTTCCTGCAGGCCCTCTAAAAGAGGTGGGGCATGCAGAGGGAATCCCCCAGCCAGTTCAGTAATACTTCACCATGATGGGCTTAATGAGCAACCAGGTTTCTTAGCCAACCCCTCTCCCCACCCGGTCTCCATGATGTGTGGGAACCCGCAGCTTAGGAAGAATTCCCTGAACTATTCTGTTTTTTTTTTTTGGCTTTTACTTAACACATATCTCATTATGTAAACCAGGCTGGTCTTAAAACTCCTGATCCTCCTATCTCCAGTCTTCAAATGCTGGAATCACGGGTGCACACCACTGTGTCAGCTCTGAAACATTTTTGTTCAGTCCATTCGTTCTCCATAATCTCACAAGCATCATGAAGCCCACTTGAGACCAGAAAATAGAGGTGCTAAGACATTAGCTTAGAAGATACAATCTCAGCACAATTGTGGGAAGTGACACATTTTTGTTCCTTGTGCCCTACGTTTGTCCCTGCACCCTCAGTAGCTCACTCACCATCATCAAAAGAAGAGTATTACTTTTATTCAACACAATAAAATCTGCCCCTCTTCCCCAGTCATTCTATCCAAAGTGTCTATCTAGAAGGGAAGTTTTTCTCATTCTGTGCTAAAGGCACTTTGGGCATCACCAAGCTGAGCTTTGAGAGGGCAAGTGCAAGTCTGGTTCTAACTAAATAGGACTAACAGAGGAGGTGCACATGGGCAAGGCTGTGTAGCTGCTGTGTGTGTGTGAACAGAAGTCTCAGGATCCTGCCCTCCATCAGAGGGCAAGAGAAGAAAAGGAGTGTACAAAAAAAAAGGGATAACTCATTGTTTGCCCACTAAATAATGTAATTCATTATTGACAATAAATTATATATTAAAAAAAAAAAAGAAAAGGAGTGTACAACTTTGTCCCGAGCAAGTACTTCTCTACTTTCTATGTAACCAGGCTAGCCCAGAACTCATGATCCTACCTCAGGCTTTGAAGTGCTGAGATTACAGGTTCACACTTCCTATAATATAATCTGTAATGCATTTGTAATGCATTTGTCTTGTAAGAATTAGAGATATCTCATGTAAATTTATAGCAGTTAATAAAATTATATTGTGTTCAAAATCATGTCCCTTGTTGAAGTCCTGGGATTAACAGTCCCCTCCTCCTTAAACAGGAAAAATGGCAGCAGGAGTCAGACACCAGCAACAGAATTTATTACCCGAAACAGTTTGAGGAATTTCAGGTACTGGCCATGGTCTTCCCCTGATCTAAGAACACCAGAGTCTCTTCCAACATGCCCCCCCCCCAGCTGAAGTGAGGGGTTAAAGGATCATAGCTACTCTCCTTATTCTTGATTATCTCAAAATCACAAAGGGTATGACTTGGACCCAAATTTTACACAGAAACACCGCCCCCATGATTAAAGTAAGTTCAGAACTATCTCCTCTAATAGACAAGAAGATACCAGGGCTATTGGCAGGGGAACATGTTGGTCTGTGATAACCAGACAGTCAAATTGTCTACAATCATGGCGGTGAGCCTAAGGAGGTGGGAAATCCAGCCCTCAGCTAATCAGCCCTCTAGACCTGTGGATGTCTTCACACGGAGTCTTCCTGGTTGTCTAGCAGGAGGAAACATGCCTTCAGTGGGTGAGCGCTCACGGGGAAGGCGCTCCTTCACTGCACAAACGGGACAGGATTCTCAGGAGTTGAGGGAAAAGTGGTCTTTGAGCAGCAGGGGTGAGACGTGCTCTTGCCCTGTCCACATTTGGAATGTATTCTGGTGAGACTTTGTAGAATTTCAACTCTATTCCTTCAACTGGTTTAAAGATTATCTTGGGACCAGAAAATCAGTTCCTTTTCTTATTCTCCTTGTATCAAGCTGAACAGTACTTAGTTCAAGAAACACTGTGCTCTAAACTACTACTGCTCATAATCCCTCATTCCAGACCCTGAAAATAAGCCCTGAGGCCACTTAAGTATTAAATTATTTCTTCATGACTCAGTCCCACTCCCTGGCCAGTTCTAGTGAAACCTGGAATCTAAGGGCAACTTTGTCTCCTCACCCAAAAGTGGTATTTCAGGAAGATGGACGCTCCCAGTACATGTAACCTTAACTCTGCTCTAGGTGCTGGACATTGCTTAGCACACAGGTCATTCTGTCTCTACTTCTGTCTTTAAGGGATATCAACTCCTCTCTAAGGCTCACTGCTTAGTATGAGTTATATTATTATTTTTTTTACCATTGAAAAGAAAGTCCTGTATCCAAGCTTGCCCCTTCCCAGCCATTTAGCCCTGAGATGCCAAGAGGGTGAGATGAGAGCATAGCTCAATTCACATCAAGGATTCTGGTCATCAGGGTCACATTTGATCATGACTTTCAACCCCAATCCCTTTTTGGATGTCTCAAAGGCCTCCAGAGCTTTCTCCAAAGGAAATCTGTGGGTGACTAGGGGCTTCACATTCAATGTCTTGGATGCAAGCATGGAAATTGCCATCGGCCACCTGTAAAAGATCATAAGCATTACATTCACACTTTAGGACAAGTCCAAAGTACCAAGCACAGAAACAGCTTGGCCACAATTATTCCTAGCATGGTGCTCCCGCAAGGCCAATTTTAGAGTGAAAATTAAGAAAATGACCTTATGGCTTGCAACTTACAGGTGGAGACATTGTTTCCAGTTGCCTCACTCCCATCCCTTCATTTTGCAATTTGCCATAAAGCCTAGAAGTCCTTTGATATGAAAGCATAAGTTACACCATGAAGGACACTGTGAAAAGGCAGTGAGCCTCTGGGAAACAGCCTAGGATAATCCAGCTGCATCTGTCAGCAGCTCAGCTTGACAGAGTTTTCTGGAGGAACAGTGCTCTACTGAGGGCAAGGCATTACTCTTAAATTTGGAGTAAGGGACATTACATCACTGGGGAAGGATGGTCCAGATAGAGTCCCCTAGCAGGGGACAGGGTATGTCTGCAGAACATTGATAGGCTGAACTAAACCCTCTCATCCCAGAATGGACCTCTTCTCCATTTAAAAAGGGAGAAAATGGAGGTCGGCCATTTAAGGAAATGTCCTGGGTGATGAGTGGCAGAATATTCCTGAGAATATGTTTCAAATTCCCCTCCTTGCCTGTCCCTCCCTCTGAAGAAGAAGTACATGTTCTCTCGCAGGAGCACTATCATATTGTGTAGCTGCCAGTATGGCCATGCTCCTCCCTCATGAATAAACAAGCAGCGACTACATGCGGCCTGCCCAGCCTTGCTGGTTCACCCACAGCATACTCACGTGTTACAGTATCGAAACACGCCCTTGATATCCACTTCTCGTGAAGCTGCGTGCACCAGGGGTAGAGTGGTCATCTCAGAGCCGAGCCCCACAACCACTAGCGTTCCACCAGAGCAAGTGGCCTAAATAAGAAAAAAGAAAACTCAAAAGATGGGAATATTCAAAAGCCCCACAGAATAGGATTCCTGAATCTTCCACATGCCATCCACAGTCAATCCAGCAGCAAAGTAAACAGCACTTCTTAATGATCCTGAGATATGATGTGTGGCTGATGGAGCACCAGAGATAGTGGAAACTCCTTCCCAAATGTCAGCAGCTGGATGTGGTGCTACACACTTATAATCCCAGCACTTGTGAGTACCAGGTCAGCTACATAGCAAGATCCTATCTCAAAAAAGGGAAACAAACCTCAGGCATTGTGACATATACCTTTAATACCAGCACTTGGGAGGCAGAGGTAGGAGGATTGCTGTGAGTTCAAGGCCAGCCTGGGACTACAAAGTGAGTTTCAGGTAAGCCTGAGCTAGCGTGAGACCCTATCTCAAAAAAGCCTCCCCCTAAAAAAAGTGAAACAAAAGTAAATGAACCAAGACAGAAATACTCCGCTCCAGATACTGACACTCCATGCCCTAGCCACCAGTTCTTTGTCCACGGGACCCCCAAGGAACTACGCTGTGGCTCACCAGCAGAGAAAACTGCAACCACAACACATATAGATACTGGAATTCCATGGTTTAAATATATCTTGATTCTCTCCTATGTGAATTTTGGCTTCAAATGTTTAGACTTGTATGTGAGCTAGAGTGAAAGTCAGTAGTAGAGGCCAGAAAGCTAGCCTGTGGCTATCAGGAAGGGAGGAGGGGGAGACTTAAGGGGAGGGTATAGTAGATATGTAAGGAGAGGGGCAGAATACTAGGAGTAGACTGGTCTAAGGGGAGCCAGGGGAGAGAATAGGGTGGAAGAAGGTTAATCAAAATTAAAGATGTTATGAATAAGCCCATAGGGAAACCTATTTCTTCACTAGATAAATAATACATATGTTAAAAAATCAGTTTGGGCAGAAGTACTCTATGGGGGTGAATAATGCTGTGTCCAGAAGCCATATATTGTTATCAGAAAAAATTTCAGTGCCAGGGCTGGGAAACCATTCAGTGTATTGTTGGTAAAGGAAGCCTCCTGATGCCCCCAAAACATTATAGGCCATTGCCAAGTCTCTTGGTTGCCATCAGAACTAGATGGTAAGATGCTATTGCTGAAGACTTCACATGCTTGGGCTATAGGACACCGAGAAATCAGGCAGGAACTGAGCTGGAAGCCTTCCCTGTTGATAAGCTGTCATGATGCTAGAAAGAGCCATGCAACCTGTTGCAGAAAAAAGTCATCAATGGTCTTAACCAGCAGTGGATTCTTCAATCTTCACATCTGGCCTAAAGGTCAACTGTGCCAACTGGTGGAATTGTGGCATGTCTGTAATGGGGAAAACCAGCTGCTCTGTGATTAGGTTTGAGGCCTGTTCCATGCCTGGCACTAAAAAACCTAATTAAAAGCCTACGGCTGGGAGAGGGGGGAGATCATAAGCCCTAGGGAGTAAACTAGTACCATTATCTGGATAAATATGTTATGCCCACCAAACTGCCCTCTAAAGCCTTGTGTCTATAGCCATGTATGAATGCTACTCTCACTTTTAGTTAGAGAAGCTACTCTTTTCAGATGGCAGTGACCACTGGGGAGACTCAAAGCTCATCAAAGTGCTGAGAAGTGACTGTGGTGTGCTCAGGACAAAGTGAGACATCTTTATCACACCCTCCAAGGCTAAGGAATCACTGTGAAAGAGGTGGAAGAAAAATGCAATACTGTCTTCCAACAAAGTGGCCATGGTACTCATGACCATGACTGTCACTACCTACACAAGACCTACATAACAGGAGGGGAAAATGATGACCTCAAAATAGAAAAGAGACTAGTTGGAAAGAAGAATGAATTGAGAAGAGGGGGGAATGAGAAAGGTGGGGATTATGATCACGGTATATTGTGTGTGTGTGTGTGTTTGTGTGTGTATATATATGGAACCTGTCAATACAAAGTTTAAAAAGTAGTTTTGAGGGATCCTAAAAACTACCAGAAAACTGTTAGGGCTGGTAAAACACTTTCAGCAAAGTAACAGGATACAAAATTACTACACAGAAATCAGTAGCCTTCCTGTATAACAACAACAAATGTGCTCAGGATGAAATCAGGGAAACACTCCCATTCACAATTGCCTCAATAAAAAAAAAGTACCTTAGAATAAGCCTAACCAAGGAAGTGAAGGATCTCTACAATGGAAACTTTAAAACACTCAAGAGAGAAACTGTAGAAGTCACCCATGTTCCATGCACTGGAAGAATCAATTGTAAAAATGTTAATCTTACCAAAAGCAATCTATATATTTAATGCAATCCCCATCAAAATTCCAATGGTGCTGGGCATGGTGGCACACGCCTTTAATCCCAGCATTCAGGAGGCAGAGGTAGGATGATCGCCATGAGTTCAAGTCCACCCTGAGACTACATAGTGAATTCCAGGTCAGCCTGGGTTAGAGAAAGACCCTACCTCAAAAAACTAAAAAAAAAAAAAAATTCCAATGGCATTCTTCATGGAAATAGAAAAAAATCCTAAAATTAATTTGAAAACACACAAAAAAAATCTCAAATAGTCCAAGCAATTCTGAGCAACAAAAATAGGGCTGGTGGTATCACCGTGCCTGATTTTAAGATATATTACAGAGCCATAGTAAAAAAAAAAACAGCATGGTACTTGCATAAAAACAGACACATAGATCAATGGAACAGAATAGAGAGCCCAGTCATAAACCCAAGCAGCTACAGCCATCTGAGTTTTGAAAAAAATGCCAAAAATATTCACTAGAGAAAAGACAGTTTCTTTAACAAATGGTGCTGGGAAAACTGGTTATCTATATGTAGAATGTGGTGGTTTGAACTATGTGTCCCCCATAAACTTATGTGTTCTGAATGTTAGGTTCCTGACTGGTGGCAATTTGGAAATTGGAGCCTCCTGGGGGTGATGCATTGTTGGAGGGGGAAAGGCTAAGAAGGATGTTATAGCTAGCTTCTCCCTTGCCAGTCAGTGCTTGGCAGTCTCTCCTGCTACTATTATCCACTGATGTTGGCAAGGAAATAATGTCCAGCCTCTGCTCAAGGGAAGGGAAAGAGCCCAGCCCCCTTGTGGTGAAGGACATGCAGAGGAAGCAGCCTGCAGTGACCAGACAAGAGGCAGGATTTGGGGCTGGAATGGTGTGGGCTGACACACGTGTGCGGCCTCTAAGCTGCAGGACCCTGAACCTACACACTGCTTGGCACTGGTAATAGCATATGTGGCTGTTCCATGTTTTAGGGGGCTTGGGAGGGTCCAAGGTAAGGTTTCACTCTAGCCCAGGCTGGCTTCAAACTCACAGTGACCCTCCTACCTCAGCCTCCAAGTGAGTGCTGGGATTAAAGGTATGTGGCACCACGCCTGGCCTGGTTCATGTATTTATTGAAGTGAAGAATCACTTGCAAACCACCGGGAAGCATATGTGCAATGGGAATATATTGCTGTCTACATTGGAAAAATGGGAGAGAGGGCAAATTATGAATTGGGCTATAGAAAATTCTTAACTAAGAATTTTCCAGAAAAACTGTTACCTCTCCAGCAGTGGCTCTCCCTGGCAATGGGAAAGCACACCACCCACTGGAAATCCTAAGCAGACAGGAGGCCAGTTGCTGCTGACTGTGTGGATGCGGTCAATGCAGCAAGAGGAGCTTTAGTTCTACCTGAGGGTGTCTATCTAACAAACACCTCCAGGCAGGTGAGTCATGTTAAGATATGCTCACACTTAATGCCACTGCCTGACCTGCCTCCTGTCATGCGTGCTGGCTTCACTCAGGAGACACTGCTTCATGCTTGGTGAGGCCCTCCCACCATTCATCAGGAGGCACTACTGGGCCTGCATTATCAATTGTCAGAGGTGGCATGGATTCCCCAGTGTTGGAATAGAGGAAGGAAAGCCATGTCCTTTAAATTCCTCAGCTTCTCCTGCCCCTCTGTGGAGTACAGTGACTAACCAACTAACCACTTGAAGGCGGTAAGCCACCATCCTCTCTGTACCCAACACAAAGCCTGGCACCCAACAGGTGCCCAAAATGTGCCATTAGTAGATCGGCCACACAAAGAGCTATCATCCCTCTCAGTTACAGGTTCTCTTGCCCTTTCCCACATGGCCATGAAACTGAGAAACTCAGAAAGGGACAAGTGACGTCCGTCCTACCATCTCTTCTGCCCTTAATGGCAGTGGGCATCTTGGTAGGAAGAGACACAGCAGCTCTGCCAAGTGTCAGGTTGGAGAGTGCCATAGTTAGAGGTATTAGCCTTCTTGGAGTATCTCAAGTGCTATAAAGCACCCATGTGCTTATGCCCCTGTGGGGAGCCCTCTGGAAGACGGGCAGGATCACCTCTGGGAGACTGTCCCTGACTCAGCCCCTCACATCCCCAGCAGGAGAGGATGGGGAAAGGTAGGGCTGGGCTTGATAAATGGGTCAACTGATAACCAATGTTCAGGACTGCTGTGCAGATTAGGCATCATGTCTGAGAAGCACCAAGCAGAGGGGAGGACTGACATACAGAAGGGCTTGGAACCCAGAAGCTCTTCCCCCCCCCCAGATCTTTTTCTTGTACTTTGATCTGTAAATGCCACTCCCTACCCCAACCGCAACTCCCTATTTCTTATAAATTGCCAGTGGGGTGGAACCTTGAGGGGAAAATCAGGCATGGACAGTTTATCTGTTTCTACTTATGGAAGGTAGCCAACTTTGGCCCTGAAAAATCACCTCACCTTTGTAACTAAATTAATGATTGCTTTGTATAAGTTACTTAAGGGATTTCCCACTTGATCAAGGTATGGTTCCCGTTCCTCCTGTTGATGATTTTACCAAGAGCACTGCTTACAGTCACATGATTCTGAAGATGACTCCATCTTATAGGTGGGGACCATGCAACACTTTTGCAGGCCCACGTGTGCCTGTTTTCACATTTGAACCTCATTATTATCCAGTGAGGATGTGAAACAAGTATTACCTCTATACAGAGATAAGAAAACAAAATGCTGAGAGATTAGCTAATTCTGCTTGGGGGGTCAAACAGCAAGTTGGTGGAGAAGCTTAATGGCAAGTCTCCATCATTACTCACAGTTGCCCTCAGTCTACTCACATAGATGCCTGCCTGGAGGGAGGGTTCTACTCCTGTGCATTCGATGGTGACATCTGGCTTGCACCCCAGCAGACCTTCCACTTTATCGGCAACTTCCCGAGGGTTCTCCTTGGCAATCTGGAGGGTGAAATCAGCCCCGATCTCCTTGGCTTTTGCCAATCGGGAGGCAGACAGATCTAAACATAAGGAAAAGTTTCTTTCAAATTGACAAGCCAGATAACAAATTAGGAAGAATAATAAAATGGAAGTGTGAGATCTGATGGCAAAAAGCGGCAGTGCAGTGGTGGAGCTGCTGAGCCCAACATCTTTGCACTCTCACACGACAGGCCAAGTGACTACACTGACACAAGCATGCGCTCTGATACCATTTCCTCATACAAAACACATCTCCACACAACCACACACTATGATACACATGACCAACTCACAAATGCACACCCTCTTTGTCTCTTTAGCTGGGGCAACAGACCAACGGCTGCTGCGTCTCCTCTGAGCACTAAAGGGACAATATAAAGGCCTACATAAGCAATCTTCCTCCCTAGCAGCAGCTACTCTCTTCTCTCACAAGAGATTCATCCTGAGCCTTGGTCACCCTGGGTGGGATTTTCCCCTAGAAATCAGGGAAAAGGAGATCAAGCCCCTGTAGAAACCTAGTACCTCAGGAAGTGAGGTTCGTGTGGTAGAGACTTAGTCTCCACTGTGGTGTTGTGGTAGTGAACCCTTACCCTTTGATCCAGTGAGCTAAATAAACCTTTCTTTAAAAAAAACAGCCCATGCTTAAAAGAAAATAAAAATAGCAACAGAAAGTGGACTAACATGGAAGGAACTGGTCCCACAGCCCTGCATCAAATAGCATGCCCAACTATTTCCCTTTCAAGATTTCAAAAGAAGAAAACCTTACCAGTCACCAGTACTTGAGATGCTCCCATTGCCTTAGCCACAAGCAAAGTGACCAGCCCAATTGGTCCTAAAAAAAAAATATAGCAATGTCTGTGTGTTATTAAAAATCAGCTTTCTTCCTTGTCTGGGCCACAGACAGGGACCAAATCTTGTGCTGCTCATTTTCTCCAAGTGCCTGGCATACAGTAAGATTTTCAAACTCTTCATAATGCAGGCATGAATGGATGCATGAAGGATTGTTCCTACTGGTAGGTTATAAGGAGAGGCACATCCCTTCTTGGCACCCTCTGAGGACTCCTTTTAAGTAAGGTGGCTCAGATCCTTGGATTAACCCACTTGCTCAGGCAGTCCCAAGATACTTAGGTATCCAAGAACTAGCCTCAAACCACCTCCTCCCATAGTATTTTCATGTTAGCTGATACAGTGGTTTTAATATAAACTCACACTAATATAATAGAGCAATACGGGACATCTTTTGAGTATGATTTTTATAGACAATTCTTGCAAACAACTTTGTGTGGTAATACCTTTAAATGTCAAAAAGGGTAATTAGTTAAATATACTGCAGAGAGTGTACTAAACATCTACTGAAAATTGTGCCATAATTTTGCATCTAAGATGGAAAAAATGTTCATAAAATATTGATTTTTTAAAAAGGGAATAGACATAGGATGTGGTGGCTCATGTTTGTAATCCCAGCACTCAGAAGGCTGAGGCAGAAAAATTGTTAGTAGAGTGCTATGCACGAGGCCCCGGGTTGATTCCCAGCACCCCATGAAACCACAGGTGGTGGTACATGTCTGTAAGCCCAGCACTGAAGAGGTGGAGGCAGGAGGATCTGAATTTCCGGGCTATCAGCCTGGGCTCCATGAGATCCTATTTCAAAAAGAAAAACAAACCCACATGTACACACAAAACCTAGCCAGTCATGGTAGCACACACCTGTAATTCCAGCACTCAGCAGTTGCAACAGAAAGATGAAAAGCTGGAAGTCAGCCTGGGCTACATAGCATGACCTTATCTCAAAACACAATAAAACATAACAGCTCAATCATTCTGCACCAACAATTAACAGTGGCTCTCTTCTGCTGATGGGTAACGGGGCTATGAGAGAATTTCTGTGAGTATGTGTATTTGGATGTATGACATTAGTCCTTTGTGTGTGTGTGTGTGGGGATATGTGCATGCGTGCGTGCGTGCGTACCCCATGCTCATGCATGCAGAGGCCAGAAGATGACATCGGGTACTCTTCTCTTATCCCTCATCCATATATTTCCTTGAGAAAGGCAGGGCTTCTCCCTCAACCCTTAGCTGTTGTCCATCAGCAAGCCCCAAATTCTCTGGTCTCCACCCTCTACAGACTGGGGTTAGACTTACATGGCCATGCCCAGCTTTTTGCATGGGTTCTGATGAAGTTGAACCTGGTGGTCTCTGGCCAAGAGAACCTCATGCTTAAGTAGCAAGCATACTGCCCCAGACTGCCACTTATCTTTTCTATGACAAAAAGGCCCTAAATGATCCAGATCTGCTCTGCATTCATCATTCTTAGGAAGCCAATGGCTACTTCACTTGCCCTGCCAAAGAAAATCACTGACTGACAAACATGTATGAAAAGCACTAAATCATATTGACAAAAGACTGTGTGTGTGTGTGCATGTGTGTTGTCTGGGTCATCAGCAGTTAAAAGCCCAGGCTTGATCTGGGTGGCCAGAGCAGGAGACCTGGAGGCTTGAAGGCAGTGCTGGTGCATGAAGCCTGGACTTCCTCCTCCTGCTGGCTGAAAACAGGGCCAACTCTTTCCAGAATGGGGTTAGGCCATGACTTCTCCAGGTGCCTTGAAAGTTCTAAAAGTTACTACTAAAAATATCTCCCTAGTTTCTGTTTAGAATCATCACAAGACTCATTATTTAAACAAAGGGTTATATTGCCTAGATATGTAATATTAGTTACTATCATGTCTGTAGACATCTATTTATTTACTTACTTAGGTTTTCTTTGAGGCTAACTAAGTAGCCCAGGCTAGCCTGGAAATTGCCTCAGCCTCCTGAGTGCTGGCATTACAAGCATGTGCCACAATGCCCAGCATAGACATTTCGTTTTATTTAGCAAAGTGCCAGTCATTGAGAGAATGAGATTGCAATCCTTCCCAACTGAGAGATTCCAGAACCAATCCCAGCCCTTGGGAGGGGAATGAGATGGGCACGTGAACCCATGGCCAGGTGCCCTGCTTCTTACCAGCTCCACATACAAGGACCTTGTTCCCCAGAGAGACTCCACCTCGCCGACAGGCATGGATCCCCACAGAGAGGGGCTCAATCAGGGCCCCTTCCTCAAAGGTGACACTGTCAGGAAGCCTGAGGAATCATCCAAATGCACAGTTAGCGCCTCAGGCTTAACTACAGTGCTAACAATAGTTACATTTTATATGTCCAGCTCACTATGACAGCAGGTGACACTTTGTGAGCATCTACATGCTTTTAGTCGGATCAGTCTTTGAGGGATACTGCGGTAGGTACTATTATCCCCATTTTACTTATGAAGAAACTCAAGTTTCAAGGGATATATGATTTTTCTTGATATTCAAGACTAGGATTCAAATGGTTTAAATCAGGAGTCAGTTATATCGTGTTCCAGAAGCCAGGGGACACTGCCCCTATCAAAATGGTTTTCTTTGGAGAAACCATTTCAGAGTTCAATGAACCTAGTACGTTTTCTAGGGATTTTTGTTTTGTTTCTGTGGTGCTGAGGATTGAACCCAGGACTTGGCATATGCTAGTAGGCAAGCACTCTACCACTGGGCAACACTACCAGACCACATTGTTGGTGTTTTAATATACTACCCAAGCTAAAGTAGTAGGTGCAGTTATCATAACAAATAAAAGTTCATTTAACAAGGGGTTAACATAACCATATTTCAACATCTCATCAGCGTCTTAAATTTACAGCATCTCTGGTTTCACGTTAGCAAACAATCTCAAGTATCAGAAGTTCTGTAGAACAGTGACTAGCTCGGATTGGCTCTGAGCTGAGCACCCATCTCCTCTGACTTGTTCACTTGGGTTTCTTTTCTTTGTTTTTTGTTTTTCGAGGTAGGGTCTCGCTCTAGCCCAGGCTGACCTGGAATTCACTATGTAGTCTCAGGGTGGCCTCAAACTCACAGTGATCCTCCTACCTCTGCCTCCCAAGTGCTGGGATTAAAGGTGTGTGCCACCACACCTGGTTTCCTCTGACTTTTAAAAGTTATTTATTTTATTTATGTGTTTATTTATAGAGAGTGTATGAGAGAAGAGAAAGAGCATGCCAGGGCCTCCTGCTGCGGCAAAGGAACTCTAGATGCAAGCACCACTTTGTACAGCTCCCTCTGACTTCTTAAAGTAAGAACACCAAGCTGGGTGTGGTAGTTAGATGTGTGCATTTAATCCCAGCACTCAAGAGGCAGAGGTAAGAAGATCACTAAGACGACATAGTGAATTCCAGGTCAGTTTGTGATAGAATGATACAGTACCTCGAAAAAAAAAAAAAACCCAAAAAACAAAAATAACACCAAAGACAGAATTGGGGAGATGACTCAGGGTTAAAGACCCTTAAATACAAAGCCTGCTGGCCTGGGTTCAATTTTCCAGACACAAAAAGTGCCACATGTATCTGGTCACATACACACACATGCATGTGTGAAAAAAAAATTTTTTTTTAAAGAACACCAAAGAGAAATAGGGTTGGGGATAGGAGGGTGGTGAGGAAGACTGCTCCCTGCTGGAGTATTCTATCTATCTCTCTGGCCAGTGCTGCCTCCTCACACCTGCACCAATATAGCCAACTATGTGAGCAGGTCTTTTGGCATGTGGACAGAAGCCAGGAGCTGCCCTCTGCCTCTGACATGCCAAGGGAATGTCAGGAATAAGACTCCAGGTTTCTTTCCAGCCTTGACCTCCCGCAGCTTTGGGAACACTAGAGGACAAAGCAGCTTGTTTTTATAATGTTCAGAGACAACAGGGAAAAGGATGATGCACAATCCAAGGAAGGGAGCTCTGCCACCATGTTCTGAGCCTTGATGTGGCAAAGAACCCAGGAAAAGATGAGCTGATTCAGGAACTGTTTGCTGAAAGGTATATTCAGCCCATATGACCTTCATCCTCCTAGAGAAGGTGCAAGTCCTGACTTAAACCATCATAAGGTCTCTAGCCTATGGCTCCTATTTGGGTTTCTGCCAGCAGTGGGGGATGGGAGGCAGGAATGGGTACTACTAGAAAGATCTAACCAGTAGTGGTGATAAACGCCTATAATCACAGCATTTGGGAGGATGAGGTAGGAGGACATCTGTGAGTCTGAGGCCAGCCTGAGCTACATAGTGAGTTACAGGCCATCCAGGGCTATATAGTGAGATCTTCCTTAAAAAGGGGAGGGAGGAATGAAGAAAAGAGAGACCTCAGATCTGTCAGACTATCCTGTGCCTGTTACTCACACTCAGTCACCACTGATAAAGGGAAAACAAGGGCTGAGTGAAAGGGGGAAGAGGTACCATCAGCCTAGAGCTCCAAGGCCAAGCCCTATTCGGAATGAATAACACTCTGCTTCTCAACCCAAGGCTGTTTCAGGCAATACTTGGGATAGGGTTGTAAGCATAGGCCAGAGACAATCTGTCTCCTGGCTCTGCTCTGAGCTTGAGTCTATTAGCCTCCTGCTGCCTCAGTTAACTCTGCATAAAACTGTAATTGCACCATTGTTCTTAAAAAGGAATGCAAAGTACTTATATACAAGCATGTGTACACAGCAATAACTAATAATAATATCACACCCATTGTATAATTTGAGGTCTTCTGGGGATTAAATGAACTGAAGCAGAGGTAGATGAAATAGGTGAAATCATTTCCCTATGCCAGGACTTGTGGCCTGGACCACACTCGGCTTCCTCGGGTATCTGCTGTAGTTGGTTGTTTCCAAGATCCCTTTTGTAGTTTCCCTTCCAAGTAATTGCAGCAGTAACCAAAAAGGAGCTGAACCATGACAAGTTCCTTCCAAAATGGCTGGAGGAGGCAAGTGACATCAGCAATGGTTTTCTATTGCTTCAGGTGACATAGACAGGAAATTAGATTGAAGGAACAGTCACTGTGAGTCCATCTGAGCATCATGGAGGCTACCTTCCCTCAGGCCAAGATGGTAGGCCTACCAGCACAATGCATCAAGTTTAAAATTATGAGCTGAAAAGAATAAAGAAATTGCCACAAGGAACTAAAGGAAAATCACCAAACAACCTGTGATGGTTTGATTCAGGTGTCCCCCACAAACGAATGTATTCTGAATGCTGATCCCTAGCTGATGGATGGCAGTTTTGGGATTGGAAATTTGTAGGATGTGTGTTTTGGGGGGTGGGCTTATGGGTGTTCTAGCCAGCTTCCCCTTGCCAGTTTTTGCCACACTTTCCTACGGCTGTTTGCAGTGCTGTAGCAGAGGTCCAGCCTCTGCTCATACCATCGTTTTCCCTGCCATAATGGAGCTTGCCCTCGAGTCTGTCAGCCAGAATAAACCCTTTCCTCCCATCAGCTGCTTTTTGTCACATTCTTTGTTGCAGCAACGAGCACTACAAGACAACCAAAGGAAGACAAAGAGGTACCAGGGGGTGCAGCTGGACTACAGACACTAACTTGTAACAGAAGTCAGCATTGTGCTTGTAGAAGCGACTGAGGTTCCCATCATCAGGAGGTGTGGCACAGAAGAAAATGGATGGTGACAGATTATACCGGCCAATCTTGCAGAATTCATCTGTCTCCCGGGGAGCACCAGGCTCAATTGCAACACGATCACCTGCAGAAGAAAACAAAAATGGTCTGTGCCACAACCAAGAATGGAAGCAGAGGCTGACTTCTCCTGGGCCTGGTTCTGTTTTCCAACCTCTATAAATAGGAGCAGAAGCAGAGATGCTGTGAAGGCATGCCTGTTTGGGAGCTGATGCCCGATGGGAGAATCTAGCTTAATGAGCCACCCTCTTCCCTGGAGCCTGGTATTGGAGACAAGCCCAGTCTGCTAACTACTGTGTTGTCATTTGTAATGAGACAGGGGCCTCACTCTGTAGGCCAGGCTGGCCTCAAACTCTCAACAATCCCCTTGGTCCAGCCTCCTGAGTGCTGGAATTACAGGTGCAAACCATCCCTTGTTCCCTTAGTGCTTCTGAAGCGAACCCAGGACATAGCAGACTCTCACTCTAGGAGGAAAGAACCAGCCACTTCTCCACTGACAGATTTGACCTGCACTGTGGCAAGCCAACTGGTTCCTGCACATCCATAGCTACTCTCCAGCTTGGGAAACCCAGAACCAGTCCTACCTCTAAGGCAAACTAGGAGGCCCCTGCCCCAACCTGTTGCAAAAGGGGTATACAGTACATGGAGCGTGCAACATATTTTGTCTTTACTTGCTGTGAAAATATGAGGCAAGGCTTGTATAGATCCTAGTGCTATGATGCTGGTCAGGTCTAAATTCAGTCTGGTTTAGACAATAAACAGGACTCAGTGGAATCCTCATTAGCAGAATGGCACAGAGGCTGCAAACTCTGGTATGATGCAGAATATTAGAGGCCTGTAAACAGCAGCTAGCTGTAGTCATCTGTTTCACTACCCTGCCCAAAACACAGTGAGGCAATTTCTGTTTGTTTTCTTCCTTTATGTAAAGAATTGTCCAGTGAACACCTAGACACACCCACCTAGATTCTTCAAGGAACATTTACCTATGCTTACTTCATCACTTATCTATCCACCCTTCGTCCCATCTAGCCATCTCTCCTACAGTCATAAATCCATATTCTTTTCTTTTTTTAGAGGGTTTTTTGTATAGTCTAGGTAGAGTTTCACTCTAGCCCAAGCTGACCTGAAACTCACTCTGTAGTCCCTGGCTGGCCTAGAACACACAGCAATCCTCCTACTTCTGCCTCCAAAGTGCGGGACTAAAGGTATGCACCACCATGCCTAGCTGTGTTTTTAGTTTTATTATTTTTGTTCGTTTGTATGTGGGGGAGCACAAGTGCCATGCATGCCCTACTTTAAATCTGGCTTTACATGGGTGTTTTGGAATGAAATCCAGGGCCACAGGCTTTGCAAAGAAGCACCTTTAACCACTGAACCCTCTTCCTCACCCCTGTTTTTTTCCCCCTGTTTTGTTAAAATAATTTATTTACTTATGAGAGAGAGAAAGAGAGAGAGAGAGAGAGAGAGAGAATGGGCGCGCCAGGGCCTCCAGCCACTGCAAACTCCAGACACATGCGCCCTCTTGTGCATCTGGCTTTACATGGGCACTGGGGAATTGAACTCAGATCCTTCTGCATTGCAGGCAAACGCCTTAACCACTAAACCATCTCTTCAGGCCCCCTGTTTGTTTTTGAGACAGAGTTTCACTATGTTGTCCAGACTGGCCTTGAACTCTCAATCCTCCTGTCTCAGCCTCCTGAGTGCTGGAATTGGGTCTTGGCTCTCCATCTTCTTCTCTAATATATTTCAAAGTAGACTACAAACATCAGTTACTCTTCGGCCTGCATATCATTTACTAGAATCCAGTAATGGCTCATGGTTCTTTATTTAAATTAAAATTTAGATATGAGAATTATATTTCTTAAGTAGATCATTAAGTGAATTTTGATATATGAATTCCCCTGTGTAATGAAAATGCCCATCAAGACACAAAATATTACCACTGCCCTCAGAAATTCTATTCTTTTATGTCCCTTTCCAGTCAATTTTGACTCTGACCCCAAAAGCACCAAATGTTTTGATTTTGTTCAACACAGATTAGTACTTCCTGTTCTGGAACATAAAAATGAAATCATATAGAATATATTTTTTTGCTAGTGACGTTTTTCACTAATCAAAATAGTTTTCATATTAATACATCAATGGTTTGTTTCTGTGAGATTTCCTATAACAAATGTCCCTAGTATCCAGGAAGGCCTTGCTAACTGGCAAAAGCTTCCCCTGGGATGTGGCAAGTAAAGGACATTGGTCGTTGTGATACACTTCTGTTAAAGGTAAGGCAGAGAGGAACAAACAACTCAAAAGGCCTGCACCTGTCCCAAGATTAATGATTCAATGGCTCATCATGGTGCCAGGACCCAGCCCTGCACAGGAAGGAGAACTCAGGCTCAACGCTTAGGACAGCAGCAAACTGCCATGTCTGTAGAAAATAGAGGGCAGCCCAGCATAAGGTTTACTATCACAGTGTTGCTACACACCAAAGATACAACTGGACATAAACTCCATCTGAACTTGGGGAGTGACTCAGGCCAACTAATCAGAAACCAGCCTAGAAACCCTTGACAGGCCCTCCTGCCTAAGCTGAGGTACCACCGTCACAGCAAAGGGAACCTCCCCTCTGACAGCCGGGAACAAAGCTGGAGACCAACAAAGACTAAAGGAGAGGGAGGAGGGAGGCCCTGGGGTATGCATCTGGGGGATGACGCAGCTGTTCAGGAGCCTGACTGGCACACCCCATTGAGAAGTGCTTAGACCCACAAAACAGGAGAGCAGGAGAGAGTTTAGTAATGATAGCAGAATCAAGACCTGGCATCTATCAAGAACTCACAATGTGCTAGGCCCCTATCCTAGCAAAGGACATTTCAAAATCTCACTTCTTCCTCACCATGTCCCAGCAAGGAAGTCAAAGCTTGAGTGGTAGTGTGGTTATGAGCTGTGGCTGTTTTTTTTTTTTTTTTTTTTTTTTTTTTTTTTTTTTTTTTTTTTTTTTTTTTTTTTTTTTAACTGTGGCTGTTTGACTGTTCTCTGTCCCTGTCGTCAGGAGCCTTCTGAGCCTAAGAAGGATGTTACAACCCTGGAAAGAAAACTTGCCCTTTATTCAGCTGATGCACTAAATTGTGGTTGTGTGTGTGTGTGTGTGTAAAACAGTGTAGAATATCTGTTAAATAGTGCTTATTAAGTGGTGCACGCCTTTAATCCCAGCACTTGGGAGGCAGAGGTAGGAGGGTTGCCATGAGTTCAAGGCCACCCTGAGACTCCATAGTGAATTCCAGGTTAGCCTGGGCTAGAGTGAGACTCTACCTTGAAAAACCAAAAAAAAAAAAAAAAAAAAAAAAAAAAAAAAAAAAAAAAAAAAAAAAAAAAAAAAAAAAAAAA
>PVHP010006581.1:0-60030 GCA_004024765.1 Zapus hudsonius
ATTTCATTGTAATTTCTTATTAAGTTAATTTGCTTTTGACCTTTTGCCATGTGACTTCTCTTTGGACATTTATCCTTTGTAAGAGTGGTCATCCAGCTGAGGTGTCTCATTAGATGATTTGGATGCTGTACATATTCACGAAATACTGTCAAGTTCATCCTTGAAAAATGTCCTATTGTTTCTTATCTTTTATATTAAAATGTATGAGATATGATATTTGCATGCAGAATTTAGTTTTTTGAAATGTGAATCCTAAACTCTATCTCAATATGAAGTGAGAGAAACTGAGCACACACATTTTAACTATTACTCAAAGGGCTGAACATCTCTCCATTTTAGACAGTTTATTATTACTAATGCCACTGTAAATTTTCAATATTTCTTTTGAGAACCTTGAACTATTCTGCAAGATATTGATCCTCTACAGCTCCTATAAATAATAAGTAGTCAGGTCAAACTTGCCATGATAAAGTCACTATGGTAGGTTTGATATAAAAATAATTTGAATGTATGGCGCCATAGACTCATATTTCATTAAAATTGAGCTTGTAAAGTAAGCTCCTAACAGGCAGATTCCTGCTACAAGGGTGTGTTTCACTGTAGGCAGATCCTGGAGTTCAACCCTAAGGTGTATTTTGGGGTGATCTTCTTTCCAGCCCAAAGGTGTGTGGAGGGCAGTTTGAACTTTAGTGGTTTGTGCTGACTGTTGGTGGTTGCTTCCTGCTTGGATCTATGAAAGGGAACCAGCTTCTGCCATTAATGGTTCCTCTGCCCAAGCCCTAAGAGCTTGAGCTAAATTGAATTTAAAGCTAAAGGAGTAGTGTGCTTGCTGGAAGGTATGGAACTGAAAGATGTCAGATCTATCACAGGAAAACTCATGCAAACTTGAAGTTACTAGTACAGAAACAAGAGTTAAGGTTACTAAAGCTGCTTTCATTAAACAGATTATCACCATTAAGGGTGGGCCAACTGCTGTACATTGAAACAGTGGAAAGGATGCCTAAGGAAAGGCAAGGCTTCATGAGTAGGAATGGGAATTCTTGAAAAACAAGATGACTGAAAGAAACAATTCTGAAGTCTCTAATTCAGGATTTATTTCCTGTTTGGATTAACAAATTGGCTGTGCAATTGCACACCTGGTATTTATTTTGGAAACATGAAAAATTCAGAACAGTGGGTCATGAAGCCTCTGTTGAGGTGTGGCATGTGAAGCAGGGTGATGTTCGTGTGCAGAGTTCCAGAAGCCACTGATGAGATGCAGAATAGGAAACAGGGTTGACATAAACCATGAATTGGAAGTCAAAAAGGTCATTGTATGGAGCTGTGAGAATGGACCATGGTTTTAAGTGGAGACCCAAAGAGGTTTGGGATACACCAGGACTGTGAAAAGGCTACCATGGGGTGCCATTGGCTCAGGATGGAAGTTTTCCAGGCTCCTCAATCCAGCTAGAGGGGCTGAATTGGAAATCTAGACTTTTGTCACTGGTTATGGATCTCGGAGTTGAACTACAGATGCTTAATGTTTACCTGATGATTACTGATTTTGTATTGGTCCAGTCTCTCCTTGTTATGCTTTATTGCAATGGAAATGTTTACTCTGTGCCATTATGTGTTGGAAGTATGTAACTTGTTTTGATTTTACAGAACTCACTGTTAAGAAACAGTCTTAAATCTCAGATAAAACCTGGAATTCTGAAATAGTCTTAAAGTTGGTAAAGCTTATGGGACCTTTGAAGTTTGTCTGAATGCAATTTGCATTGTCATATGGTCATGAGTCAGTGGGGGCCAGTGGTGGAATATGGTTGTTTGAATATGGTCATTTGAATATATTATCCTATAGAGTTGGATGTTTCCTTAAAAGTAACCTTGCAATATGAGCCCCTAGCAAGCAGATAGATCCCCAAGATGGGTGTGTGTGTGTGTGTGTGTGTGGGAGATCCTAGAGTCCAATCCTAACGTGTTTGGGGGCAGATATTCATTCCAGCCCAAAGGTGTGTGGAGAGCAGTTTGAGCTTTGGTGATTCATGCTGGCTATTGGTGTGTGAAAGGAGAGAAAATGACAATTAAATCAATAAATTTATTTGGTTGACTTTATTCCCTTTCTCTACATCAAGCAACCATTGCTCATGTATGAAAGGAAGAAAAATATGAACCCGGAGGCTTTATGTGCTGCTCTATGTCCTCTGAGAACATTGAAGAACACAGAAATTTCATTGGCTAGGTTAGGTGTTTTTATGTTTTCTTTTATTTTGCTTTTATTTTTGTTTTTGGTAAGATTTAAAAAATGAGTACTTTGTAGGAAAGTCATGTACACTTCAACCATCCATTTACCACAGGGCTTAATTTCTATGAAAAGAAAGGGTTAGAATAAATTGAAGCAATATAACAAAAGGAGAAATTGATATTTTAACAAGTCTTGCTAAAAATATACCCTACTAATCCCCTTTGAGCTTGATACATCCCTCTGAGTCTCACCTGAACTGCACCTCATCCTTTGGATGTAGGAGGTTAAAAGAACAGAACAGAACAATAATCCTGAGTCTTTCCAAATGATGAGTCCAAGTTGTCCTTTCCTGACTCAAAGCTTCAAACATATTCTCAAGCTTGAGACTCATAGCCCAAGAGAGCTTCTTTGACTATTTGTAAAAATACAAAAATTATAACATTATTATTGCTACCAATAGAAGTACAATTATTTATCATTTAATGGTAGAGACTTTCTGTATTAGTTACTTTCCTTCCTGCTGCAACCAAATACCTGATAAGAAACAACTCAAGGAAGGCTTAATTATGGCTTGTAGTCCATCATGGAGGGGAAGGCATTTCATCAGGAGCATAAGGTAGCTGGTCATATTATGTCTGACAGGAAGTATAAAGAAGACAGGAAGTAGGGATGGGCTATAAAACTTTTAAGCCCCATCTTTTGTGACTCTCTTCCTTCAGCTATGCTCTTAAAGGTTCTACACCCTTCTAAAGTAATACCATCCACAAGGACTAAACTGAGCCTATGGGAGATATTTCACCTTCAAAGTGCAATAAGAACATTGTGGGGAAAAGCATGATTAGATGATTTTATTGTCATGAACCTATCATGTAATTGACTCAGAAAACTAAAATGTCTACAATCATCAGGCAATCTGACCAGATCACCAATATATATGTAGTCTATTTTTGATCAAAATTTGGTTACACAGGGCATGACTCTAGACCTTTACTATATGTCATGATTAATGATAAAAGTACCACTACTAAGGCATATTTAAATATATATCAGTGTAAGATTGAAGTGTTTTAAAAACTACTGAAAATGACTCACTAAACTGAACCTACTACTAATCAGTTGAAATTACTGGAAGACAAATTTCAGCCCAACATAAACAAGAACTTTCCAGCAATTAGTGCTGTTTCAGAGGAAAGTGACAACCTCTAGAGACATTGTGTTTCCTGCTAGTGAAAGAAGGCTAGTCTCTGTCCATGAGGAACATCCTCAGAGTCCATGTCTGGGTCTGAAGAAGGGCTGGAGGGTCTCAATTAACCTCAGGCTGCTTCCACAGTTTACCCAAGCAATCCCAAACTGAGCTCTGTGTCCCTGTCCAAGGTTCCTTTTTGCCATGATTCTAATTACATTATACTGAGAATTTACATTTGCACACATGATCTTTTCCTCCCAAATTCAATTGAAATCAGTAGAAAAATCCAATAGAATTTTGCCATAATTAAGGAGTTTGTGAGAAAAAGACCCACTCAATCTTCTAAATTTAAATAAAATATTCTTTCTTATAATATAATTTTTGTAGGTGGCGTAAAACTCTGCAACTCTATCATCAAGGGAGATAGGGTCACCTCTATGATTTATTTTATTCTAATATACTTTTTACTAATTATGACTGTGGGTTTGGAAGATAACTTGTTACCAAGGCAACCTAAGTGCACAATTCATTTCCTTAAATCCTAGTGACACCTGATTACATTCCTTCTCCATGTGGCTGACCTCCTTTTTTTGTCATGATAATGTAAACATTCTGCAGTTCCACTTTTTATTTTGGTTACTTTTTTTTCAGAAGAATGTCTCATTGACCTATCTTCTTTAAAGCTAACATTTTATTGTCAACTAATTCAAATACATATCTCCACACTGAAAGCAAGATACTTTTCATTTTATATATATATATATTATATATATAATATATATACATATATGTATATATGTCTGAGAATTCTCATCTACACTTTAAGATCGAGATCAAATTCTATAATTTAAAAATGTATAATTTATCAAAACTTTATTGTATGTCTCAACTTAATAGTTTAGGTTGGTGAAGATAATGCATTTTTATATCAATACTGGAAATCTACATTCCAGTCTTTTTTGCTTTATTGGTCTTTTGGGGTAGGGTTTCACTGGTTTACTTGGAATTCACTCTGTAATTACAAGCTAACCTCAACTTTATTGCAATCCTTCCTCATTCTCTGGAGTGCTGGGATTAAAGGCACACAGCACCATGTCTGGCTTCCAAACATTCTTTTAACTTGAGAACTTTTACTTTTAGAATGGGATTGTATCTACCACAATATACTTCTTTTATTTTTATATTTTTTCAATTTATATAAATGTGTGCGTTTTGCATAAATAAATTAAATATAATCATTTTTGTTTTACTTTGTCATGTCAAAATTCATGTACTGGACCCTGGAAGCCCTTTTGCAGACTAGCCTCAGACCTTTCTCGTGCTATCTCAGGTATTTCTGGAAGCATCTTTGCTTTTGGTGCTCTCAAGATGTTTCAAACCCATTCTTATTTTCTGATACTATGACACGGAGTCAGCCAGGGGTGATAGTTTATGGCAACAATCCCAGCACTTAGGGTGCTGAGGCAAGAACATAGTAGTGAGTATGAGGCAAGGCTGAGTTCTATAGTATTCTCCAAACCACTCGGACTGCAGGGTGAGCCCTGTCTCAAAACAACAACAACAAGAGAACAATATCAACAAGCCCTGGTGGGTTAGATTTAAAAATAAAGAATATGGGGAGCTCTGAAGTCATTGTTAGATGATGCATTATTAGACTGTCCCAAGGACACAGAAAGAAGGAGTAATACCAGAGGACCTGATAAATTCTGCTTGAGTCATTAAAGCATAGAGTATTCCCTGGAATAGGTCTATTGTAACATTTTAGATTTTTAAATGGTAGAAAGTGTTAAAATAGTTTTCAAATTTTGTTTGCATATTGAAACTAAACATTTCACCTATTAGAGTGATAACTAACGACATTAGATTTTTCTAGAAAAGAATAAGAAATTGGTTAACAGTAGTGTTTGCCAGTAAAGAATCCTGCTTTCTTCTCTTGCTTATTCAACATAAAGAATGCAACATAGCCAGTTGGGGGAGATGGCTTAGTAGCTGAAGGCACTTGTTTTCAAAGCTGAATAGCTCTGGTTTGATTCTCCAGTACCCACTTAAAGCTAGATGCACCAAGAAACTCATGAATCTGGAGATCCTTTGCAGTGGCAAGAGGTCCTGATGCTCCTCTTCTCTCTCTCACCTTTTCTCTCAAATAAATAAATAAAAATATACTTTAAAACAATTGCAACATGTGAAACTTTAATTAGAATTTGTTGTTTTCTGGGAATGTGGGATATTTAAATGGGTAAATGGAGAAAGATGTCAGAGGTTATATATATATATATATATATATATATATATATATATATATATATATTCAAATATTTTATTCATCTTCAATCAGAGAGAGAGAGAGAGAGGAGAGAGAGAGAGAGAGAGTGAGAGAGAGAGAGAACGCCAGGGCCACCCACCACCTTGTGGGTCTGGCCCATGTGGGTCCTGGGGAACTGAACCCAGGGCCTTAGGCACTGGAGGCAAGTGCCCCAACTGCTGAGCCATCCCCCAGCCCAGAGGTTATATTTTTTTCATGCATTTTAACAAGTTAAGTATGTTAAAAACAAAGCAAAGATGACAAATGAGGGACAGACCACAGATGACAATCTAATATTTTGTGGGTATAGTTCATATCTCACACCAAGGATCAAGAAAGCTTGTAGGGTTAGATTTGGGCTTGTTCCTTTTTATCATTGTTTAATGGTTGAAAATCTAAGTTTCATCAAGTAAATAAAAAAAGCACAGTAGAAAGGTAAAAGTAATTTGGAAAGATTTGTATGTATTTTTTACTTATGAATAAAATATAAGGAAACAGGCATTTCAACATGAAATTTGGAAATATATCTTGAAAAAAAGTCTTTTTCTGTAATAAAAAACTTAAAAGAAAATCTCCCTTTTGGTGTGTGGCTTTATGGCCATACGAAAAGGATTGATCTTTATTTAACTTTATGTGGAAACTACAGAGACAGACCAGTTCTTGACAGCCCAGCTAGCAATGATTCACATAATAGTGAATGGTTACATGGTACACATAGTATTATGATTCACATAATTTTTCCTGGGAGAACTTGTTAAAGTGTTGTCAGACTAGAGTCATTCATGAATCTTAGCTATGTCTTCCCGAGCTGGTGCTCCTCTCAAGAACATCATCTGCAAGTTTGTGACATTCCTTCATGATACACAGAAGGCTACACATGTGCCAAAATGAGTCTTATTTCCTTTTAGCTACTTGGTGCTTTTCAACTACTGAGAAGCTCATCATTTAATGATTTAAAATTAGGATTTCTGAAATTTTTGTTTCCTATGGAAATACAATGATTTTGAAAGATGCTCTAGAGTGGTGTATCAGTACCTCCATCCTGAAGGGCAAAGTCCTCCTAGAAACCATCTGCCTGGAATCCAGAAGAATTTGTGAATAAACAAGTATCAAATACATGCACATCTTACTGAACTTTGACCATCAGATGAGGAGACAAGGACTCAAGTTGGATTTTAACTTATTCTTACATTGTGTTTAATTTTCTTTGTGGAAAGATTTTACATTTTCTTATAGTAATGGAGAATAACAACAGTTTGCATACTCACTCAAAATTTATATTAAATTGTAGTGTTCTAGTTAAAGGAGACAGTAGAAATGAGTGTAACAAAAGGAATATTCTTTACAAGTCCATTGTAGTTTGGGATAAGTTTAAGATGTATAAAACTGAATTTATGAAAGAAATAAGCACTCAGGAGTTCTCAACCAAATGGCTGTATTTATAATTCACTCAGGGCAATTGGCAATTCTGAAATCAAGAATGCTCTCTTACTGCATTTAAATGCACCTGCCCCTTCGTGGCTTATTCTCATATTTCTTTCAACCTCACTGTTCCTATTTTAAAATTTTGATTGTTTCATTGTAACATTAATTTTTCATATAGTTTTTGCTAACATTTATGCAAAAGGAATTTTTTATGATTTACATAAGTTATGTCACCATAAGCATGATTCTGAACCTAGTGCCCAGAATTCACAGTCTAAAAAATGTCAAGTAATGTCAAATTCTATGGCAGCTCACACCTTAAATCCCACCAGTACTTGGATGGCTGAGATAGGAGAATCGCTATAAATTCAAAGCCAGCCTGGGCTAGAGTGAGACCTTGTTGAAAAGAAAAGAAACGAAAGACAAAGGGGAGAAGGAAGGAAGGAAGGAAGGAAGGAAGGAAGGAAGGAAGGAAGGAAGGAAGGAAGGAAGGAAGGAAGGAAGGAAGGAAGGAAGGAAGGAAGGAAGGAAGGAAGGAAGGAAGGACATCTAGAAGGGCTTCAGCCTCATTCTAAGACAGGCTTTTTCTGAGGCACTATTTCAGCACAGTTGGAATTCCATCTTCTCAGCTCTCCACTCTATTTCCTCCCTTATGAGCAGAATGCACATGAGGCTTGAAATCATTGCTGAAGGCAATGAGAGTTTATGGAGCAGCTTTCTGCACTCTTCCTGAAGGGAAGAAGGACATTCAGTATGTTATTTTCTTTCACAAGACCGAGGTTTCCAGGGCCATCTTCTTCCACTGTTGTAACTGAGTGAAATTGTCTAACCTACTGAGTCACCTTGATTGAAAGCCACTGAGACAAGAGAGAAAATGTGGAAATGTCACTGCAAGGGGGGATAGAGTGCAGGCCAATGTGCTAAGAGGCAAGGAATTCTGTTTCCCGTGATCACAATGGGTGGTGACTAGAAATTCGGTTCCCAGTACTACTGATGAAAACTCCAGTGACAGGAAGCTTCCCATAAGGAAAAGATCCCTTGGAACTCTTCTCAGAACTCTCTTCAGCATAAATGTTAGCAAATAAACACTTCTAGGAAAAAGCATTTGGATACCTACCTTAGAGGAGTAGCCACAATAGAGAAGGAGCTCTCCATCTCTGAGTAGCATAAAGACTGTTTAAAACTATCAAAATAAACATCAGCTAATTAACTGCATATATTTGCATATGGAAATGCGTTTTGTAATTTTCTTTCTCCCAACCTCAATATCAGAATGAAGTGCTGTGGGGATGAACTTTAAGAACAAAATGTAGGAGTAAACCATGAGAATGAAATATTGGAAGAACTATGGGAAAGAATAGCAGGAATATTTCTTAAGGACCTTAAAAATAACTTTTCTGATATTATTGCTGTGAGATGTTAAATTCCTTACTTGTACCTTGTCGTACTGTTAATTTTACAACTATAAAATCCACTCACTTATAGCAATATGACTGTGTCTCCTCCTCCTTGATGTACCTTTGGGCCTGAACAGCACAGATGACCAACATTGATAAGCAGAATGATCACTGTGAGTTTAAAGCCAGCTTGGGTTTACAGAGTGATTTTCTAGCCTGGGCTAGAGCTCGAAAGCAAAGTTCAGAGATGCTGACTGACCTTAAGCTATGCTCTTTGCCCAATTTCCTCAGAAGCCTGGTTGGACTCTCAGTTCAGAGCAAGCGTACATGTATAAGAAGTGCTGACCATAGCAGTGAATCTATAAGGAGGCCAGTAACTAGGTTCCACGGGTCTGTTGAAGACAACAGTGATCTTAATGTGATTGCATTTGTGATCAGAGTATAAGTGTGTTGTGTTCTGGATCAGCAGAATCCAACAGGTCAGACCCCCTAAATCCCTTCCTTGAACAAGTATTTAAGGATTATCCAAAGTTAAAAGTTCCTTATCCTTTGCTCATCCAATATTCATGTATTACTGGTTTTTGGCTGTTCAATAAAAATGCAAATGAGAGTCAGGAGTGGTGGCACTCACACTTAATCCCAGCATTTGGGAGGCAGAGGCAGAAGGATCTCTGTGAGTTCAAAGCCAGCCTGGGATTACAGAGGAGAGCCAGGCCAGCCTGGGCTAGAGTGAGACAGTACCTCAAAAACAAACAGAAGTGCTAATGAGCACCTGTATGCAGAGGAGGCTGCAGCTGCAGTAACCCCAGAACCACCGTGATGACAGCAGATGCAATGGCTTTACTAATGGCTTAAATGAAACATCATGCCCAGCTTCTTTTATCCTCAGGCTGCTGCTAGAGGCAGCTAGCCCACTCCTGGGTCTTCCAGGAATTTGTCTTTTATAAATTCAGGGTTATGCTCCCCAACTGTAGCATTTGGTGCCCCGTGTGAGGACACCTTTAATGCCTCCATGTGAAAACAGGCTTGGTTTCCCTGTCATGGTTTGATCCAGGTGTCCCTCACAAACAAATGACTCTGTTCAAATTGATCGATCAACAGCTGATGGCAGTTTAGGTTTTACAAACTCGTTGAGCTGTGTTGTTGGGGGTGGGCTTTATGGGGGTTATAAGCCAGCTTCCCTTTGCCAGTATTTGGCACATCTTCCTGCTGCTGTTTCCAGTGCTGTGGCGGAGGTGATGTCCACCCCTCTGCTCATGCCATTGGTTTCCCTGCCAGGATGGAGTCTCCCCTTGAGTCTGTAAGCCAAAATAAACCCATTCCTCCACAAGCTGCTTTTGTTTGGGTTCTTTCTTTGCAGCAACTAGAAAGCTGACCGCAACATTGTCTGAAACATTTCTTCTTTTAGCCTGAATTTTACAGCCTTCCAGACCAGGCTCATTCCTGAGGAATATCAGGAGTTCACTTTTAACAGAGGTGCCAGAAAATTCCCTGAAATAAGGAAAGAATTAGTGCTCCTCCCAGTCAGCTTAAAGGTAAGTTTAAAATGACTGCAGATCTTTCCTGAAGGTTCCTGCTGGATTTCACTTTCCTGTATTCCACTTTTATTTCTATTCAAACCAAACCTGCTGCATGTGCTGTCGCTGCCACTCTGGCTACCTTAATGGCCAGATACTTACATCAGCTTCTGCACTGTTATGGGAAACACTCCCTTCTCCAAGATTCCTTGAAGAGCTGTTACTAAGAGAAACACCCCATCCTAACTCCATGCTCATGCAGAGCAACTTTCAACTCTACCTCAGAGATTTGGGGATAACATATCATTCAAACAAATTTATAAACTTTTGGCTAATCTATGGAACATTGAATTTATACTCTTGGGAAAAAATTGACCATGAACTGGGCTGTTTAATATACCTAATTAGGCTAAAACATGTAACTGTGGAATCAAAGTTGGCTAGCTTTACAAGCATATCAGAAAAGGGGAGGAGAGTTAGATAAGAATAGTTCTATTAGTGAACTCTAGCCACCATCGTTCTTCTGATGCCACTCCAGGTGAGAAAACACAAAGTGATTATCACAGGTGACTTTTTTGGGCTAAGTTGCTCAGAGACCCTATCTGAACTGGGACAGAGCAAGCCTCTTCTACTAAGGGGCCACTGTTTGATTTGGGGAAAATCAAATTGGACTCTAAAAGAAATAATTATTTGGCCAGATTTTTTTTTTTTTGATTTTTCGAGGTAGGGTCTCACTCTAGTCCAGGCTGACCTGGACTTCACTATGTAGTATCAGGGTTGCCTTGAACTCATGGCAATCCTCCTACCTCTGCCTCCTGAGTGCTGGGATTAAAGGCGTGCATCACCATGCCCGGCTCTGGCCAGATTTTGTTGATTCAGGTTATATAGGTCAAAGTAACATTATTATTTATTCTTGTTTACTTCAAAAAAATTCCAGCTACTTAATTGGCTCAGTTTATTATTATTCCTTCTCAAGCTCCCAAACCCTTGACATTAATTGTCGGAATCAAAGTCTTAATGCCTCTGATACTTACTGGATTCAGTCTACGCCTCTTAATAGTCCTAACATTACAATTTTAGTCAATCACTTTCCTATAAGGGAATTGTAGACACAGGGGCAGATAGAATCTTATACTTTAGATATTCAGGGGTTGTCAAAGTGCTTAACACCTTATGTCCAGTGTTTCAAAATAATACTGACATGGTTTAGCCATACAGTTTACCTCTGCCGTTCTCCCTTTGGGGAGAGCTCTTCTGTCTCAATGCAGGAGTGCTATCTCTATAGCAAAGAATACTTTGTTCTTGGGACCACTGATGTACATCTACCTAAATGTTCTTGGATAGAAGACCCCCTAATTTGGGTACATTAGTAGTCAATTAAGAGGGACAAGCTTAACCATTTAGAGAAACTAGTATAAGAACAGATACAAATGGTCACATAGAAGGATCTCTGTGATCATGGATAGACTTATTGTCATGTTGCTTTTTAACTTAATTGCTATTTAATTATTTTCAAATTAATATTTTATCTTTGGAGTAAATTCTCATATTCAAATCATTTTTGTCTAATTTTCTTTAGGTTTACTTGTTTATATATGTCTAGTTTCCATGTTTTATGCTGATTTAGTTTGCATGTACATGTGTACATGTGTTCTCTTCAGATATCTGATACCATGGTTCACACTCCCAAGAAGAATGCTCTGCCCACAGCTAACTATTTGGCCATCTGCATGAAGACATAGGCTGGCTTTTCTGCTGTGCCACTGTTATTCATAAACTCAGCTTCCACAAAAACAGGTCATTGCATCTTGCCAGCCTTGTTGATATTCACTCAGAATGCAACATGATGTAAATACAATTCCTAAAAAGATTAATTTGAGACTGGAGAAATGGCTCCAAGACTCAAAGGTGCTTGCTTGTAAAGCCTGATGGCCTGGCTTTGTATCCCCAGTACCCACCCACATAAAGTCTGGTGGGCAAAGTGGCACATGCATCTGGAGTTTGTTTGCAGTGGCAAGAAGCCCTGGTTTGCCCATTCTCTTTCTCTCTCTCTCTGTCTCTCTCTGCTTGAAAATAACAAATAAATATATATATACACATATATCTATATATATGTATGTATATGTATATATATGTATACATATATATATATATATATATATATATATATTAAAAGATTGATTTGAGCGATTCATAATGTTTGAGGCTTGTCTGAAAGGTACTCAATGCTTCCAATCCTTTCTAGAAGCTAAGTATGAGTCCTTGGATTATGCTATATCAACAGAAAGTTTTTCCCTGAATATATCATGATCTGGCCTCACCTAGGTGTTCTTTCATTGGTCTATTTTGAATAATTTTAAAAGAATTCATCCCAGGAAATTTATGAATATATTTACTTTGGAGGAAATACTGAAAACAGAGTTTCCCCATAGAAGTTGCTTTTGTTTGGTTTTGCTGCTAATTTTAATTGTAGTGATCCTTTAAAATGTATAACCCATTTTATTTTCTCTTTTGTTAGATGATGGAGAACACAGATTCAAAGCCATTGCCCATATCCAATAAGCACACTTTATCTCTTGACAGGCCCTTACTATTTATTCACATTTCATCTTTTATTATTATTATTATTTTGCATTTCTATGTATTTCTTTGAATGATTATC
Source organism: Zapus hudsonius (assembly GCA_004024765.1). NCBI lineage: Eukaryota > Metazoa > Chordata > Mammalia > Rodentia > Dipodidae > Zapus > Zapus hudsonius. The sequence continues at coordinate 12,714 of PVHP010006581.1, forward strand.
TTAATTACATACTTCTCCTTGGCATAGTATATGTACATTATCATATCCCATCTGAATGGCCTTTAAAGCAAGAAAAACTTTGAGAGAGAAACAAAGAAAGTATAAGTACTATAACCCAATTTTCTACTTCAGAAAGTGAGGACAGTGGAATCCAGGTGGCACCTTGGTAGCAGACCTGAAACTGGTACATCTATCAATGAGTTAGAAAATACCTAAATCCCAGGACTTAGCTAATATGATTAGACTTTGTTGCTATGATATATAATTGCCAGGTTTCTATCAACACTGGGAGTCAACCACCAGTCAAAAATAGTCATACTCTGTGTGCTGTTTTGTCTACTTTATTTTGAGCAATATTAAAGTTCCATAAATACCTCTGCCCAAACGAAGTCAGTAAGGAAAAATGTCAGCTTCTACTTCTTTGCCATATGCTCAGAAAAACCCCAGTCAAGTTCAACTGGATGTTCTGTGGATATATTTGAAGTACATAAGCTTAGTCAGGACATGTACATGACTATAAAATACAGATCCCTTTGTATTATATGGGCCAATTTTTACTATATAGCATTAAAGTTTTATAGGACATTGATAAATGTTTTAGGTCATGGATTAAATCATTCTTACAGACACTATTTCAAGGACAAAAAAATGAAACTATATCCCAGAGCATTGTACATTTGTTTGGGAGCTCTATTCCTTATTTGCTTTATTCAGAGATTTTTTTACAACACTCCCCTTACTTTATTTAATGAATATAAAAGTAACTTATATTGTAGAAACCTGAAGAAGAAAAAGTACAAAAAGAAAGTGAAAATCAAAATTTAACATCCAGATAAATAATTGTGGCTATTATTTATTCAGTATTTACTGTATATGCATAAGTCTAAAATTTTATGAACATTTATTTTCCTCTCAGCAAGATTACAAAGTAAATACATGATGTAACTCTATTTATTTATTTTGATTTTTTAAACATTTATTGTCAATAATTAGGTACATTGTATAAGCAAATCTTGTAATGGTACCCTATTTACCTCCTCCTGTTTCCAACTCCATGGGGACCCTCTTTGGTGGGCATACAGGATCATAACTGTACATTATAGAGGAGGAAAAATAAGTTCGGTGAGGCTGATTTAGTAACCAGAACCACTGCTAATAAAATTGTGACACTTGATGAAGAACTACATTCCAATTTTATTTGCTCACTTGTGATAAATTGAGATAGATACTTTCCTCTTGTTTGTACCATTGCATTTGAAATCTGATTCTGCTACTTATAATTAGATCTTGTATTTCTTGTTTCAAAATTTTAACAAGCATTTAAAAGCCTGCTGAGTGAGTTTAAATTACATTCAGTTAGTTGGATCATCCCTCACAGGAAGGTTAACAGGAAAAAAAAATCTAAGTTCCATTACAAGAATTATAAGGGTTGGCAAAAGAGAAAGGGTAGTAATCTGGCCATCTCCTCTGCTGTCCTCAGCACATGGGTCTCTGCCCTCCTGCCATCACTTTATGGTAACAAGATATAGTTTGCATCTGTCACTGTCATATTTTAGAAAAGAGAAAAGAAATACACAAAAGAAAACTGGGCATACACATAATCTCTGAAACTCAGAAGTTGCTGTCCTTAGTAGTCATATCTGGTCCACAGAGCAGGCATTCTACATTCTTCTGCATAAGAAACCACTCCAAAGCTTGACACCAATGAAATGACAGAGGATTGCACCCTGTACATAGGAATCACCAGGAAGGTCTGCCTCTGCTCCAAGCCATGTTAGCTGCTGAAGTAGCACTAGAGACCCAAGTCAGCAGCCCCACAATTCTGGCCTCAGATAGGATGGCTTTGAAGACTAAGGGTTGGTTCAGCCTCTGCCCTTGGTATTTCCTCATCCATCAAGGCTTTTGTCTATCTTCCACGGACATTTTGTACACAAGTGATTATAATTCTTTACATGAATAGTGGTGTTCTAAGAGAATGTAGGGTAGAACCTACAAATTCTGAGCCCTAACAAAACCTCTAAGGAAGTGGGGAGATGAGCAGAAGGGCTATTCCCACAGCAAGGCGGATATCTTATGGAAGGATAATGGAGACAGACACCATGGGTGCCCCAAATAGTCCAAAACACAAATCCAGAGACACTTAAGAACTCAACAATTAAGCAACCTTAATACCCATCCACCATGACTCAGGGAAATTTGAGGAAGAGGTGGGAGAAAGATTAGAAGAGCCATGGTGGGGGAGAATATCTAATGCATAAAGGGGTGTGATATCCTGGTTTCACGGGGTTCTAAACAGACAAAAGTACCATATTCAGAGCCAATAGACCCCCCTTCAAACTGGGAGATGATTTTTGCCAGCTATAACTCAAGACAGAGGCCTAATTTCCAGAACGTACAGAAAACTCAAAAACAAAAATAATAGCAAAAACTCAAACTACCCCCTCACAAAATGGGCCACTGATCTCAACGGATAATTCACAGAGGAGGAAACACAAATGGCCTTTTCTCACGAAAGTGCTCAGCATCCTTAAGCATCAGGGAAATGCAAATCAAAACCACAACGAGATTTCACCTTACTCCAGTCAGAATGACAATCATAAAGAAAACCAACAACAATAATTGCTGGCAAGGACGTGGGGAAAAAGGAACCCTCATTCACTGCTGATGGGATTGCAAGCTTGTTCAACTGCTTCGGAAAGCACTGTGGAGTCTCCTAAACAGAATGGACATACAGCTGCCAATGGACCCAGCTATCCCTCTACTAGGCATCTACCCACAAGATGTCACATCTCAGCATAGAGTCATTTGTGCAACTATGTTTATAGCAGTTCAATTCATAATAGCCAAGAATTGGAATCAACTAAAATGCCCTTCCATGGAGGAATGGATGACAAAACTGTGGTCTATTTACATGATGGAATTCTATTCAGCTGAAAGGAAAAATGACATCGAAATTTAGAGAAAAATGGTCTGACTTAGAGCAGATCCTACTATGCAATCTCTCAAAAGAATAGAGAGTCAAACACCACATATTCTCCCTCATATGTGGTTCTTAACCAGGCTAACCATAAACTCTATGTAGACCAGTAGAAAGAAGTGAGAGGCTATGAAAGAGGGGTAAGGGAAGGGCGGAGGGGATGACTTAAGCATGAAGCTAAACCGAAATGGGTTCAAAATCATAAGTCCTCTCATGCATACTGTAACCTATTGAGCAAGTAGTGGGAGTCGTTTGGCAAGAGGGGCCGTAAATAGAAGGGGAGAGAGTCTAAGCCTGTGAAAAATTGATCAGTCTGGCAAAGCCTTGTCCCAGTCATTGGCTCCTTCCCTCACTGAGCTGTTGACCAACGTGAACCGCAAGGTCCCCAAAACAAGACAGGATTCTGTCAAAGCTATTGAATGCCCACCCCAGGCCTGAGGTAGGATCCTGTTGCTGAAAAACCACATCTATCAGCATCCAGAGACCCTGCCAGGTCCAGAACGGAAACCAGCCCCCAGATGATAGTCAGTGCAGTGCTGGAAGGCACTGTGTAAGCTGCCAGGGGAAGCTGGTCAATGACAGCTGGAGTAAACAGAGACCACTGGCATGAAACAGTCGGCCACCATGAGTAGACTGAACACATTTCCTACTGGGAGAGAACAGCGAACCAAGAAAGGAGCACTTGTGCAGTGGAGGAGTCAAAGCTTTGGGGAGGCAATCAATGGCTTTTAATTCAACCAAATAATACACTCAGTGAGGGGGAACCCTTAACTGGAACTGGAGACTTAGGGCGAAATGCACTGGGACCTGGACTCTTGGGCTCCCAATGAGAGATGCACTATGCAAGTGATTGAAAGATAGGCTACTAAAAATAGAATCTAGCTAATTCAGAAATGTGTATCTCAGTTAACCTATAACTGATCTCACTCTCAGATGGAGATTCTGTTTGTATCTTTCAGAATGCAGCAAGAGAGCTGTGGCTCATCCAACCCTACCAACGAACCACAGGCTGATAGCTGACATCCTGGCAAGATATGAACCACACCAGTCCTACTGTGGATGATCCATATGGAACCCCACAGAGAACGGTGGGATGAACAAGTGACCCATAGCCATAGCCAATCAGTCAACACAGGATAAGCCTGACAGACACCAATGATTTTCGGCAAAACCTAAAGCAGAAGTACAGAGACCCCTAAGACCTCAACAATAAAACAGTGTTAATACTCACCCATCATGACACAGGGAACTGAGCGGAAGAGGGGGTGGAAAGATTGTAAGAGCCATGGTGGAGGAGAACTCCCAGAGACATCACCCCCCTCAGTTACATCATACTAGGGCTGGCGGAACCGGACTGACTCCTAGGCTATCCATGGTCCCCTGCCCCAAGGACTGATCCAGAGGGCTCATGGAGGAGGATATACAGCTGATTGGGGATGGGGAAGAGGGGCATGGGGAACTGGGGGTAACAACTCATTGTTTTCCCATTAAATGTAACTCATTATGGATAATAAAAAATATCTAATTCATAAAGGGGTGTCATATCCTTGTTTTATGGGGTTTTCTCTAATATCACATGATACTGAGCATCTTGCTATGTTAAAATTATATATATGTGATCATACAAAGGACTGGGTTTCATTATGTTATATTCAAATATGATTCAGTATATTTTGTTCTAATCCATCCTTCTCTTATTGGCCTTTATTGCTTCCACTTTCCTCCCCCCCTGTTTGGTTCCCTTTCTCCACACATATAGTTTCTCCTTCTGCTTTCATGTCACGGGTATTATATTACATTTCTTTTATCCTCTCTCTTGAGATTTCTTATATCTTCTTAGGATCTTCTATCTAGTTTTATGATCTATTCCTGGTGTGTGTGTGTGTGTGTGTGTGTGTGTGTGTGTGTGTGTGTGTGTGTGTGTGCATACTTGTAATTTTAAATTTAGGATCCATACATAAGAGAAAACATGGCATTTTTCTGTTTGAATCTTATTTCAATAAAGATAATGATTTTCAGTTCCATCTATTTTCTGAAAATGTCATTATTTCATTTTTTGTAACAGCTAAATAAAATCATTGTGTGTATGAACCATATTTTCTTTATCTATCCATCTGTTGATGAATATCTTGGCTGGCTCATTTCTTAGCTAGTGTGCACAGTGCAGCAATAAACATGGATACATTTGTTGACTGAGAGTCTTTCAGGTGATTTTTTTTTAGATATGGCAAATGGAATTTATTCCCCTGATTTCTTTCTCAGCAACTTTATTGTTGAAAACTGCTGATATTTATAAATTGATTTCATATTATTCTAGTTTGCTGAAAGTGTTTACCCGGTCTAAGAGTCTGGTGGAGTGTTTAGGATCTTCAAGTACAGGATCATCTCATTTGCACATAGACATGGTTTAGCTTCTTTTGTATTAGCATCTGTTATGTTTTGATCCAGGGGTCCCCCACAAACAAATGAATGTGTTCTGAATGCTCAATCCCCAGCTGATGGCAGTTCGGAAATTAGAACCTCGCTAGAGCTGGTTTGTTGGGGGCGGGCCAGCTTCCCCTTGCCAGTGTTTGGCACACCCTCCTGCCTCTGTTTGCAGTGCTGTTGCAGAGGTGATGTCCACCCCTCTGCTCATGCCATCATTTTCCCTGCAAGGATGGAATCTCCCATTGAGTCCATAAGCCAAATAAACCCATTCCTCCACAAACGCTTCTGTTTGGGTTCCTTCTCTCTCTCTCTCTCTCTCTCTCTCTCTCTCTCTCTCTCTCTCTCTCTCTCTCTCTCTCTCTCTTTCTCTCTCTCTCTCATTTCATTGCTTTAGCTAATACTTCAATCATATTGACTAGTAGTGAATCATTATGTATTTTAGGGGAAATGCTCTTATTTTTATCATGGTATACATTGGCTATAGTTTTGTCATAATCATTATTATGTGGTAGCATGTCCCTTCTAGTTCTAGTTTCTTAGGGACTTTAATCATGAATGGATATTGCATTTTGTTGAAGTACTCATGCATCAATTGAGGTGATTATGTTATTTTTGTCTATTAGTCTGATTATCTGCTATATTGTAAGGACTGGGCTGGGGGTTAGAATTTAGATAATGCCCAGCGAAAATTCCAATGCACGTCAAATTTTAAGGACTACCCGAATTCTTGTCTACAAAGTTAAAGAATTAAAAACATAGACAAACAGACATTAAGGTATAGTGGGAGGCTTTATTTAAGGGAACATGGAGTGACAGAGTTCTCCAGCCACCAGTATGAGGAGAATTTATGGGAGATATTTTAATAAAATCTGTGCTGCTCAGCCAAACAAGCAGAAGATGAAAAGGTATCAGAGGGCCCCCATCATGAGAGGGAAAGGTTCATGTAGAAAAGAATCCTGAGTTCCCCCTCACCCCAGCTCTTCCTGACACTCTCTGCTTCCAGACTGCAGATGCAGTGACCAGCCTCCTCATGCCCTGCCTATGATGGGATATTTCCCCTCAAACTGCAAGCCAGCATATATTTACTTCCTCCAGTGGGGGAACAAAACCAATATTTTATGTCTCTATACATGAAAAATTATTGTTTGTTTCTTAAGTAAAGTCTCATAATTTGTTTAATGTAGATCATGACACTTCTTAGGATTGACTCTTTACAGGATTATGTTAGGGTTTAGAATGAATTAACTCTCTTTATTCCACTAGCATTAATTAGTATGCTGAAAATTATTTTTTGTATTCTTTATATTTCTTATATCTTTAGTATATGATTTGTGCATACAGTTATTTTAAATAATTTTCTTTGATACTCTTATTTTATAACAAGTAATCATTTTTGTATTATTCAACACAAAAATAAATACTTGTTAATCTATCTGTCTAAATATTGACTAAAATTTAGACCACAGCCATGTTATGTGTATTCTTTGAATGAAAAGTTTCCATCTATGTTGAAATTAGATCATTTTAAAAATATTTTTATTTGTTTACTTGAGAGAGGGTTAGAATGGATGCACCAGAGCCTCTTCCCACTGCAAGCAAACACCAAACACTTGCACCTCTTTATGGCTTTATGTGGGTACTCAGAATTGAACCTAGACCAGCAGGCTTTGTATGCATGCACCTCTAATTGCTGAGTCATCTGCCCATCCCAGAGTTAGGTCATTTTCAAACTCCTACACTTATTTAAGTGTTCATCTCATTTTGTAATTTTTCTTATAGCAGACTTTTTTATAAGGAACTAACTTCATTCCTTTTGCCCTTTGTTCTCTCTCTCTCTTCTTCTCTCTCTTTCTCTCTCTCCCCCTTCCATCTTCCTTTCCTTTCTCTCTTTCTTTCTTTTCTTTTCATTTTTTCCTTCTTTGCATTTCCCTTCTTTTTTCCTTCCTTCTTCTCCTCTTTTTCCCTTCCACCCATTCCTTTCCTCCCTCCCTCCCTTCCTCCTTCTCTTCCTTCTTTCTTTCCTCATTCCACTTCCTGTCTATATATTTCTATTTCTCTTTTCCATCATGTGATTGTAGTGGTGTTATCCTAACAGTTACATAGCTTCAAACCTTGGTGGTCTTAGAAAATGAGGAATGAATGATATAGTCTGTGTTCAAAGTTTTTTTCTGTGAATAAATAAGCTAACCAAGATGGGTGTGTTTAATATAAGTATACCATGTTTCTATACTCCTGTTGTTTTATTGCTCTCTAGGCCAATTTTAAAACAAAAAGATTTTATTTTTGTCTGCATGCTAATTCTTGGATTTGAGCTTGCACCCACAGCTGATGTTATTAAAGCTATAAACTGAAGCACGTTGGTCCTTTTTGTTGAGAGAACTCTGGATGGTTGGTAAAGTCTAACCATGAGGACATCATTCCTCATGTGAAATGAAATGTCAGTGAAATTCCTTACAAAACTATAAATTTCAAAAGTGTTAAATAGCGTAGAACAGAACTTTCAGGCATAGTGTTAGAAGATAAATGTTTGATTGACAAAGTATTACTTGTCATGCTCAAAAATAATGAGATGACAAAAATCAAACTAGTGCTTTTTCATAGCAAACCATTACCACAGGAAATAAGATAACATTTGTGAACAGCGATTCTGTAGCTACATTTACATTAGGAATTGGGCCTTTCATCATAACAAATGATAAATGAAATACAAAGCCTTTGCATCACCCATTCATAGCTAAATGCATATACAATATATGCTTAAATTAGTTTATTGTATTCTTTAAGATAGACCTCAGATAGCCGAATCTATCCTTAGTTAAAAAAAATTCTTAGGAGGTATCACCATTCCTAATTTCAGACATATTACAAAGCAATAGTAACAAAAACAGCATGACACTGGCATAAACAAAGACAGACACACCAATGGAGCAGAATTGAAGACCCTGCTCTTACTTCCAGTAACTATAGTTACATGATCTTTGACAAAGGTTCCAACAATGTGCATTGGCGTAAAGAAAGCATCTTCAACAAATGGTGCTGGACAAATTGGATAAATATGTGTAAAAAATGAAAATAGACCCACTTCTCTAACCATGCACAAAAATAACTCCAAATGGTTCAAAGACCTCAACATAAGACCTGAAACCCTGAAAACCCTGGAAGAAAAAATAGGAGGAACTATGCACGAGATAGGGGTAGGGAAAAACTTCCTGAGCAAACCTCCAATAGCCCAGGAAGTGCAATAATCACTTAACCAATGGGATCTCGTCAAGCTTAAAAGCTTCTGTACAGACAAACATACCATACTCAGAGCCAATAGACCCCCTTCAAACTGGGAGCTACTTTTTTGCCAGCTATAACACAAACAGAAGTCTAATATCTAGAACTTTCAACTACCTCAAAAATTATATATAATAAAAAATCAAACAGCCCCCTCACAAAATGGGGCATTGATCTCAACAGAGAATTCACAGAGGAGGAAACACAAATCACTTATTCTCATTTAAGTGCTCACTATCATTAATGATCAGGGAAATGCAAAACAAAACAACGAGATTCCACCTTACTCCAGTCATAATGGCAATAATTTAAAAATCCAACAACAATACATGCTGGTGAGGGTGTGGGGAAAAAGGAACCCTCATTCACTGCTGGTGGGATTGTAAACTTGTTCAACCACTATGGAAAGCAGTGTGGAGACTCCTGAATAGAATGGATATAGAGCCACCAATGGAACCAGCTTTCCCTTTACTGGGCATCTACCCTCAAGATTTCACACTTCAGCATAGAAACTTTTGCTCAACTATGTTTATTGCAGCTCAGTTCATAATAGCTAAGAATTGGAATCAACCCAAATGCCCATCTCTGGACAAATATCAAAGTTTTGGTACATTTACACAATAGAATCCTACTCAGCTGAAAGAAAAAAATGACATAATGAAATTTAAAGAAAATTGCAGATCCACTCAGTGACAAAGAACTCTTAACTGGAACTGGGATCCAGGGCATAATTCTATGGGGACCAAATACCTGGGCTCCAAGGGGAAATTTCCATTACCAGAGAACGAGAGAGATTCTACTATAGAATCTTACCAAATTAGCATTGTGTGTCTCATTTAACCTATACTGATCTCACTCTCCAATGGAGATTCTGTATTTTTCAGAAGGCAGTGAGAGAGCCATGCTCAATCCAACTCCACCAACAAGACATTAGATGATGGTGGACAGCCAGGCAAGAAATGATCCACCCCAGCCAGGTCTATCATGTAGGCCCCAAATGAAACCTTCAAGAGTGTGGTGTGATAAACAAGAGACATTTCAGTACAGTGAGTCAATTAACCCAGGATAGGTCCATGAGACAAACACCAACGAGAGCCCACACAACCCAAAGCAGAAGTACAGAAACAATTAAGATCTCAACAATAAAGCTGACTTGAAACTCACCCACCATGGCTCAGGGAACTGAACTGAAGAGGAGGCAGAAAGACTGTAAGAGCCATGGCGGGGGGAAGATATCCAGAGACATTGCCCCCGCCTCAGCAACAACACAAATTAAGTAGGGATTTATAGAACATGGAGAAGAAAAGGGAAAAATAAATTTAAGAATATCTAATGTAATATTAAATACCAGGGGAGCCTAGATAGTCAAGTATAATATAAATAATAACTGACGTTGATCCAGAAACTGAATAGCTTGTTCTCTGGGTTTCGGTACTAAAAATATACACATATAACATTTTCTCAATGACATTCGCCCTCTTTCATAGAAACATATCATAAGAAATCAGATATCATTTTATGAACTGAAACTATATTTGTATATTGAGTCAGGCCTTTCATCATAACAAATTATAAATAAAATATGAAGCCTTTGCTTACACATTCATAGCCAAATGCATGCCTGAATTAGTTTTCACTTTATACAATGAATCCAGGTCTGATATGAAGTAAGTGCTTGCTTTTTTAAAAGTCTATAGCTTTCTTTAATCTAAACTAATGTAAGCTGAAAAAAATAATTTCTAAAAGATGTCAAAGTTCCCTGAATCCAATGAAATTTTAAAGCATCTCTAAGTGAACAAAGGCAGGCATTCCATCAGCTGATGCTGCCTCCTGATGCCGCTTAGCAAGTGCCAATGGATGCAGAGCTCACTAGCAGAAACCGCAGCTTTGAGAAGAGATGTATGATACACAGGTTTTTGCAAGGCTGATAATAAAAGTACCATTGAGCAATTTGCAATGTTAGGTTTTTTTTAAGGCATTTCTGTGAAGTTTCCGATTTTTTTCTTTGTCTCCCTCTCTGTAGTCATTGACATTAAAGTTTTGATACTAATTCTATAATTAGAAATATTATTAAAATAATTATTTTAGTGTTATGATTTAAGAGTTGTTATCATTATTCATATGTATATATAATGTGAACCTTTGTATATGTAGGGTGTTAATTTATATATGCTTATGCTTATTACATAGTTTCAAATATATAAATATTATGTGCAACCATATAAATTGCTTATACACATAAATAGCTCCAATATCACCAACCACCCTACCAAGTATTTAATCAAGATACTTTGTTTTATGTATTTACATAAAACACATGTGCATGTGGTACGGTGTGTGATGTGATGTCTGTGTGAGGTGTACACATGTGTGTACAGACTCAGATCCCATGTGTGTGATGTGACGTCTGTGTGAGGTATGCACATGTGTGTACAGATGCACATCCCATGTGTGTGATGTGATGTCTGTGTGAGGTATGCACATGTGTGTACAGATGCACATCCCATTGTGTGATGTGAAGTCTGTGTGAGGTATGCACATGTGTGTACAGACGCACATCCCATGTGTGTGATGTGATGTCTGTGTGAGGTATGCACATGTGTGTACAGACGCACATCCCATGTGTGTGATGTGATGTCTGTGTGAGGTATGCACATGTGTGTACAGGCGCACATCCCATGTGTGTGCTCACACAGCCAGGGAAAAATCTTGGGTGCCCTCCTCTATCTTTCATCCACATATTTCCTTGAGATGGGGTCTCTCCCTCAACTCAGAGCTTCAGTATTCATTTAGCAAGCCATAGTAATTCTCTTGTCATTGACCTGCTATGGACAAATATTATAGATGTGTGTGACCATGCCCAGTTTTTAGATGCTGGAATTGAATTAAGGTAATCTCAGGCCCTTGTGACTAAGCAACAATTGTTCTTACCTTATGAGCCATTTTTCCATCCCCTTGTTCTATTTATTTTGAGACAGGGTCTCTGGCTGGCTAGTCTGTTTCAGCCTCTCAAGTGCTGTAATTACAGTCACTCATCACCACACCTGGCTAGAATTTTAATTTCCAAATAAAACCTGTACTTAGTCAATAACCAGTATCCTGCTAACACATCAAAAAATGTTAACCTCAGGCATTATTTACTCCTAAATATCTGTCCTGGAATTGCTTGTTACATGTGTGTGTTGTATGTATGCCTTTGTGTTAGTTGTACATGTGGAGGTTTTAAAGGTAAGTGAAGGAAGGCAAGCAAAAGTTTTCAGAGCAAGATTAATTGTTGATTAAGAAACCTGTACTCTCTATGCAATTGGGCTGGAAAGTAGGTACATTCGACTACTTCCTAATGAGAATTACATACTTTGAAGGGAGCTTACACATTTATGTGAGCCATCTATTCAAATGTTCATCTTTCAGAATTCAACCCCTTTTCCTCTCACAAGCTTTACCCCTTCCTTCATTGCCTGAAGCAATCTTTTCCCATCTCAATTGCTGTAAAACATAGTTTATGTGAAACTCATTGTTACCTACCTTGTCCTATGAAATCTACTTCTGCCTTATTATCAAACATCAAACAATATTTTGATTTCTAACTCTTTAGATAGAATGAAAACTCTTTGGGGATTTGGAATTCTTTCTACAACCCATAGAATACAGTAAAATATTTTATAAGCAGACTAAATATTTGCTTATGTGATTGTCATTAAAAGATCTTCATTAAGACTTGCTTGATTAATGAATTTTTTAAAATGCTCTGAAACTTAAGAAACATACTAGAAATAGAAGATAAACAAGAAATGCATAAAATGATGTTTCATTTATATCACAAAAGCATTTGAATATCTATATTTTGTTCTACTTTAAATGATATTATATCTTCTCATTCTTGTTGTGTGCCCTAGTAGTTTCAGTTTCAGCAATAAGTAATCCCCAGGCAAGAAAAAGAGTACAGCAAAATAATTCATAAAGTAAAACTAATTTTTAGTAAATTCTCCAAGGAATTTATTTCTTAATATTTCAAATTAACCTTTTCATGTCACACATTATAAAAAAATAAATCCAATTAAATTGCAGAGTTTCTCCAAAGTAATTTCCCCTTGGACTTAGGATATCATTTCTATTTCTTCATGGAAAATTGCATTTTAAAACATTAAAATTAATACTTTAAGAAATTATCATTTTAAATCCTATGTAATGCAAATATACAGGTTGTATTTAACTTGATATTTCCCCATGTATTCATAATCAAAAATACCCAATAACATGTCCTAACTCCTTTACACAAAGAAGCTATGGATAGCCATTCAAGTAAAAGGTATGTTAAGAAATATTAGATTTTACATCCTCTCATTGTTTTTTCTAATTCAATGTCTCTTGAAATTTGGGGATATTATTTTTTGATGAGGGAGAGTAGATAAAATGAGTTAAAAGAAGAAATAGCAGCTATAAAGCATAAATGGTGAAGGGAATAAATGCAATTTAAGTTCCACTATTAGCGTATTATTACTTTTATACATTTAATCTGGAGATTGTTATAACTTGAAAATGGAATGTTCTCAATAGAGTTGTCTGTTGAATGCTTGGTCCTCATTGGTGACTTTATTTTGGAACATAGTAAAAACTTTAGGAAGTGAAGCCTAACTAGAAGAAATAGTTCACTGGGAGATATGTCTTTGAAGGTTGTACTTGTTCCTTTCTCTCTCCCTCCTTCCCATATGCCTTGAGGTACAGAATCTCCTCCAACATTCACTCCTATGACCATGATGATGTACCTAAATCCATGGACTCAACCACCCATGAACCAAGCTCTCTGAACTGTGAGCCAAAATAAATCCCCATATTAAGTTATTTATGTCTAATATCTTGTTATGGAATTAAAATCTGATTTATACAGAGGTAGAATCATTGCCATGACTACCTGACCACATGGATTAGATTAGTTTTAGAAAGCCACAAGCAGAGCTCAATAGGTGATCCTTGTTGGAACTCAGAAGACCAGAAACATGGTAAAGAACTAGCTGAAGGTTTCAGACAGGAGTAAGAACTTCATTGGAAACTAAACTCAGAGGTCATTCATAGTACATTGTAGCAAAGAACATTTTGTCTATCCTGAGAGTATGACAAAAACTGAATTCAAAGATTACTCACTAATTTGGTGAAGGAAACAAAGTCTTTAACCTATTGTATGGTTATTGCTAACTATTATAAGCTACATTTATAGTAAAAATAAGGAGCATAATGAAGAACAGAAAAATGTAAAAACTTATACCTTGGTCAAAAAAAAAACCTGTATAAACTCAGGGTTAAGGATGGAGAGACCGAGTGCCCTGCATCAGTATATTAGGAAGGATGTGTTGAAGGCATTTCAGGTATTATCCAGACTCATTCCATTGCCTACTCAAGGATATGAAAGAGTAAACTCATTTTAACGATTTTCCCTTAAGAAGAGAACACTTCTGGGCTATCCTGTTTACAAGGGGCTACCTAAAATGTTCTTTCCCCAGGATTCATTTCATTAAGTGCAGGCACAAAGAGCGAATGAATTCATGGTCCATAGGGGCCCAGCTACCACTGCCGCTGTCCACAGATCTTGGCATATCAATCATGCCATGCAGTTATGCAGAAATCTAAAAATGTAAGGGTTATAGAATCTCTGAGGTCAATATTTCACTCAGATTTCAAAGGACAGCATGAGGGGTAAGGCAATTTGTGATGCATGGAGCTATGAGGGAGAAATGCTAGCTAAAAGGAAGATTGTAGAATATAGGAGGTGCCAGAAATGTGGAACATTTGACAAAAAAGCTGTAGTAAATGAATCGAACCAACCCAACTAAGAGCTGAGTGGAATAGAACCACCAAGGCCTCAGAAATGGAGTTACCCAATTCCTTGGGAGCTCATATCATGACCTCACATCCCCAAGATAACAGATACATAGCTGCAGGATTTAATGTTTGCCTTTATGATTTTCCATCTTGCTTTATTCCAATCCTTTCTTAATATTCCCTCATTCCTTTCCTTTTGAATGGGTATGTCTATTTTGTATATTTAATGTTAGAAATATGTAACTTGATTTTTAAATTTTAAAGAGGTTCACCACTAAAGGTTCATCTTGAGTGTTAGAAGAAACTTTGAACTTTGGCTTTCAAATAATGTTGGAATTGTTGATACTTTTTGGGAGTCTTGGAGAAAGATTAGGTGTATTTTGCATTACATGACCCTGTAGAAGCCAGGGGTGGAATGTTATGATTTGTGTATGTGTCCCTCCAAAAAACTCATGGATTGAAGCCTTGCTTCCCATCTGGTGGCACTATTTAAAATGTGCTGAAAATTTTAGGAGTGGAACCCAGTTAGAAGCATTCATTGGGAGCACATTTATTTGTCAGTCATTTGTCCCAGATCTCTGACATTCACATCTCCTGTCTCCTATATTTCTTTGATTTAAACTGTTCTCCTCTACTATACTCTCTCTGCCATGATGGAATGAAACCTCTGAAGCCATGAGCTCAAAGCAAATCCTCCTAATTAGTCATTCTCTCGGGTCTACTTGTCATAGCTACAGAAAGCAAACACAGAGTCATCAAAAGTGGTTGCTAGGGGTGAGCATGGAAATGGGATGAATTGATTCAGCATAGGATGTTTTTAGGGCAATGAATTTTATTAAGAAAAATACATAAATGAATGATGAATAATAAATCTGGTATAATGAATTTAGGGGCATTTTGTAGGAGCTTTTGCATATAGAATCCTTTACTAAACTGACAGGTTACAGTTTTGTTTGAAAGACTAGGAAATAATTGGGTGTGTTGCACACACCTATAATCCCAGAGCTTGGGAGACTGAGGCTGAAGGATCATTAAAATCAAGGCCAGTCTGGGCTACAGAAAGAGATGCTGTCTGAAGAGAGTGAGAAAGAGAGAAGAGAGAAGAGGAGAGGATATTAATAGATCACATATACTATATACTATATACTATATACTATATACTATATACTATATACTATATACTATATACTATATACTATATACTATATACTATAATACAGCCCAGTGGGACAGTTAATTATCCTACAGCTTTTTTTGAACCTGACAAAAAGGGAACATGAGGAATCATTTATGTCTAAGGAAAAATGTGAACTTATATTAGAAATTACCCATTTTTGCCAGATACTGTGATAAAGAGTTCCATGAGTAGCAAGAAAATACTTATATATTATCAAGACTGTTGATTTGAACCCATCCATTGTCTAACTTTCTTACACAAAGAGGGGAAATGTGGAAAATGCACTTGTGAGGGAAAATCCTGACCTTTGAGTACCAGATTCCTCTAAATTGAAATACATCCTTCCTGAAGAGAGGAAGGATGCTCTGAAGATTCAGGAAGTCAAGTCTGAAAGACCTGAAACTTAAAAGGTAATATGATGACTCTTTACAGGAATGATTAAGAACAGACTTTGACCTATGTTAATTAGAAATTGAAACATTCCTTTCTGGAGAGAGGAAAGAAGCTCAGGTGACTCAGGAAGTCAACAAGTCTAGGAAAGGATTGCAAGACTTCTCCCTTAATACTATCTAAAGGAAAAACAACTGCTTGGGGATGAGACTCTTAGTAAGCTGCCTGCAACACATGTAGTGTGTTCCAGTTGTCCAGTGTGCTCAGAGTTGCAGCTTCTGTGAGTCTTTGCCTATGTTGGGATGGGCTTCATGGTGATGCAGCTGTATCACCTTGAGGCTGAGGGAGGGTCATCAGAGGAGAGAGCTTCACCTAACCAGCTATATGGAGGTTGGCATCCAGGATGGGATAAGACTTCTAGGTTGTAAAGCTGCTTTGGGGTCTTTATTGCTCCTTCAAGCAACCCCTCACCCTGCTCTGTAAGTAATCCCAATAAAGTCATTGGTTCACCAAAACTGTATGTAGTCTGTGCCTTATCTGGCATGAACACGTATGTGTTTTCCTACAGGCAGAGTAGAATAACTGATTCTCTGAATCCAGGATTGCCTTAGAAATAAGCTGCTCAGGTAGATGTTTCTCTAGGCAATGTGATATTCTGCCTGGATAAAAAGGTTGTCAACTAGTTGGAATTACTGGAGTGAAATTTTGACCAGTACTTATTTAAAATTATTTAGTGCTTAAAGCAAGCACATAAATAAAGCCTGCTTGCTTGTCATTACTTTTTTTTAAGTTGAATATATTTTTATTGTCCATACGAGTTACATTATTTAGTGGGCAAACAGTGAGTTGTTATCCCCAATTCCCCGATGCCACCCTCCCCCACCCCCAATCAGCTGGACATCCTCCTCCATGGGTCATCTGGATCAGTCCTTGTGACAGGGGACCATGGATAGCCTAGTCTTCAGCCAGGTTCTCCTTTACTTATGCCAATCTTATCCCAAATTATTTTTCTCAAATTTGCTCTTTATTTCAGCACATTAAGCTACATTTAGATGGCACTTTGATTCAGGAGTTCCCCCGTAAACTTATGTATTCTGAATTCTTGATGGCATTCAGAATACACATGTTTTCTTGGTGGCAATTTTGGAGTTGGAACCTTGTTGGAGTTGTGTTGTTATGGGTGTTATAGCCGAATCCCCTTGCCATTTTTTTAAAGATTTTATTTATTTATTTATTTATTTATTTATTTATTTATTTATTTATTTATTTATTTATTTATTTATTTGCAAGCAGAGAGAGAGACAGAGAGAGGAAATCCAGACACAGACGCCACCTTGTGCATCTGGCCTATGTGGGTCCTGGGGAATTGAACCCGGGTCCTTAGGCACTGGAGGCAAGTGCCTTAACCTCTGAGCCATCTCTCCAGCCCCCCCTTGCCATTTTTGACATACCTTCTTGCTGCTGTTGTCCAACTGATGTTGGCCAGGAAGTGATGGGCAGCCTCTGCTCATGCTGCTTTCCATGTCATCATGGAGTATCCTCTCAAATCTGTAACCCAAAATAAACCCTTTCCTCCTCAAGCTGCTTTTGGTCAGGTTCTTTTTACCAGCAACAAGAAAACTAACTGCAAAAAGTTACAAATTAAGATGCAAAAAAATGGATAAATTTTTAATGTTAAAATATTTATTTTACATATAATATTTTACTTAAAGGGTATCCTTTCATAAGTTCTGAATGCACATTCCATTTAGCATCACCTCAATTAATATAAATATATTGTTTTTAATCTTTAAAATTGTTTCATTTACTTCTTCATGCACACATATGGGTGTGTGTATGTGTGTTACCAGCGACTCTCGCCACTGCAAATAATCTCTTGCATCCAGCTTACATGGATGGCTTGAGAATTGAACCAAGGTTGGCAGGTTTTGGAAATAAGCATTTTAACTCTAAGCCATCTTCCCAGCCCCCTGTTGTTAAAGTTCTTAAAGAAAATATTTGTGCTTAGAAACAACCCAATTATTGTCCTTCTGTCCTTTCTCCCTTTCCTTTAATTGTGGTAGCAATCCTGCATTTTATCTGGAGTAATCAGTCATGTAGCAAAGGACTTGAGAGAGAACACTTTTAGCATACATCTGCAGTTTAAATTACTTCCTACACCAAAGTCTGTATCACTCCCTACTTTTGAATTATATTTTTACCTAAACATTAGCAATTAGAAAAATAATTGATTAATTAATTGAAATACAAGCTACATAAACTCCTGAGCACACATAACTTACATACCTGATCCAGCTTAATCACACACTGGACATTTGCAAGGTAACTCCAGCACAGCCCTCTATGCCCTGCTCTTCTCTGGCTTCCAGGTTCTTTTCCTGACCTGCGAAACACACAGATTGGCACCATTCTGGTTCCAGATTTCTGCCTTCATTCCAGGCCTTAAAACAATAGCTCTTCTTTCTAACTTTATCCCAAATTATTAACTGACAATGAGTGCACTTAGACATGATCCCAGCCCTCTACAACACGTCCTATTCTCGTAGCTAACATAGGGCCAAGCCTGGCCCACACATACCTGTATGCTTGGCATATCATCAAAGAGGCAAGCTTCTCCGTGTGTGGTCCTCGTGCTGAAACTGAACCTTGACCATATCCAGGCCTCCCTAAGTGCTTCTATTCATGACAAGGATTCTGCTTCCAACATTGCTGCCAATTCACCTATTCTCAGTCAACATCACCAGCTGAACTAGAGAGTAACAATCCTCCATTCACAAAGACACACAATTCCTTCAGAAAATGAGCTCGTTCACCACAAAAGCACTCTAAACAAAGACTAACAAAAGGAGTTGGAAACGTGGCATGGCCTCGCACTGCTTGTCAATCTTGGATGTGCTCAAGCTCTAAGCAATCCAAGGAGCATTGACTGTCGCAGTGAGGCTGCAAAGCTAACAGCCAAATCCCTAAGCCTTCTTCAATTTTCAAAACTTGACAGGTACTACATTGAAGTGAAAATGCAAGTGAAAAATAACTTTGAAATTATTTTTTTTTTCATCTGGAGAAGACAGAGAGGGAGAGGGGAAACCTCTTCTTTGACCATGGAGTGTTTTATCTCTTTTCACAACCACATGTTAGTGTATACCGGGTTCCAGAGACCATTTGGAGCAACAGGGGATGATTGGAAGTTGGAAATAGAGCAGTATGTTTGTTTGCTAAACTTATATTTTACACTCTCACTATGCGCTGAAAGCATCAAGGGCTCTGCCTTCTCAGTGCTTCTGTTATCATGAACATGATAGATGAGAGGCAAATACATGTTTAGATCACAGAACAGGTAGTGGGGAGTGCTGAGCAAAGAAATCAGTGAAACAGATTAAATGGACTGTGGCCAGTGCTGGTGGGGAACAGATGCCAAGGAGAGAACATCCAGTCAGGGGCCAGCGTGAAGGGAGGTTCTGCAGAGGTGTGGGTGGAGTTCTGGTAGGAAGATGAATGCAGTGTTGCAAAGACAAGACATGCTTTTGCACTGAAGGAGTAAAGAAAGAACCAGGCACTTACAATACAAGGAAAAAGCTGGAAGGAGGAAATTACTTCAGAAAGGGGACATGGCTAGATCATAGCCATAAGCTGTTCCTTGTAAATTGTGAGCTTCCCTCCCCTTCCCCACAAATAGCCTTAGGAAGACATTTTGTGGAAATTCAATGATCGGCCCAGTGTTTCATTTGTATGTAATACGATTAGACATTTTAAACCCTTGGCCATATTTTTTCACACTGCCCTTCCATGAGGTAGGATAGCATGTGTTTCCACATACTTTCAGTGCACGTGACTTGCTCAGATAAATAGAAAATTAGGACATGTGACTCAGAAACCTTAAATATACTCACATGAGGTATCAGGGTTGGGGGGGGGCATTGGTTTCATCTTATAATCACTTAAAGAGTCAGCTTTAGCTAGGTGCTTCCCTTTCAGACATGGCTCAGAACTGGACTCATGGAGCACAACAGAACCCTTGGAAGGAAGGCAGAGCTGCTCCAGCTGAAAATTCCTATCCAGGAAAGAAAATCACTGGCAGTCAGGGTGAGGTGTTCAGCACAATTGTTGAAGCAAGAGCTGAGTGGTGCACCATAAAGGGTGTCATGGTTTGATCCAGGTGTCCCCCAAAAACAAATGAATGTGTTCTGGATAATTGGTCCTCAGCTGATGGCAGTTTGGATTTTACAACCTCGATGGAGCTGTGTTGTTGGAGGCGGCCTTTTGGGGGTTATAAGCCAGCATCCCCTTGCCATTGTTTGGCACACCTTCCTGCTATTTCCAGTGCTGTGGCAGAGGTGATGTCCAGCCCTCTGCTCATGCCATTGTTTTCCCTGCCAAAATGGAGTCTCCCCTTCATTTTGTCCATAAGCCAAATAAACCCATCCCTCCACAAGCTGCTTTTGTTTGGGTTCTTCCTGCGCAGCAACTAGAAAGGTGACTACAACAAAGGGTTATCCATCAAAGGAATATGGTAGTCTAAATTACAGTTTATTTATTTGGATTTTTGAGGTAGGGTCTCTCTCTAGCCCAGAATTCACTTGGTAGCCCAGGCTGGCCTTACACACAGGGCAAGATCCTTCTACCTTAGCTTCTAGGGTTCTGGTATTATAAGCATAAGCCACCACATCTAGCTCAGTTGCTTTTAAAAGACTCTTCTGACAGCTAGAAGAAAGAAAGGAGGGCAAAATACAGGTGGAAGAAAGAGTCCAGGAAGCAAAGTTGGTGGCATAGAGGAGAAGAAAACAGTGGAACTGAAGGGACTGTTTGTGAAGGAGGCAGGAGGAGTGAGAGGAAGGAGTGTTATAACACTGTCTTACCGCACTGCTATCCTCCAGCTCCTCACTTCACCCATCCCACCAGCCCAGCCTACGTCTCTAAGCAGAAAAATCAGCACATAAAGAGTGTTTTTGTCAACTGCTATATATCCAGGGACACAGTTGCTATAGCAGCCAAGCAATTCTCTTTGGGCGGCCAGGTGGAAACCAAATAGTTTTGAAGAATCCTAGGACTGAATAGGGAATTTTTTTCTCCAGTATCACACATCAACTTCATCATAATTGGCTTTTAAAAAAAGAATAACTAAATCCAAATGCTTGCATTTGGCATATAATTATCTTTGGGGGGATAATTGTGTTTTTGCATTTTGTGCTGAAGATTTTATGGCTGTTGATCTACCCTCCTGTGAACTGTAGGAGATGATAATGTATCTCTCCAGCCATCTCTGAATAGTCCTGGCAGGGCATGTACACCCCTCCTTTATCACCAAAGTTTTGCTTTAAATAGCTGTCACCTATCTTCTATGTGACAATACTGAAGCCTACAGAGCCATATGGCCTCTCTCTAGCCATGCTTCTTTCAGGTGTGGAGCCCAGCTAGTCTTTGGAGTCTGATTTTCCCTTCTTTCTCCTATGGTGCACCTTCACCCACTAGGAACTGGGTACCTACATCTAGCTCAAAGGTTGTCTCATCACTTAATGACATATGAACAGACTCCCTTCAGGACCTGTGCATTTATGATCCCCTCATTCCTCCTAACACATCTTTAGCCTCCAGCTCCCATGATCTGGGTGATGCCTTGTTTTATAAAGCTCTCCACCCAACATATGTAGCATATGTAACTATTTGAAGGGCTTCTATGTTTCTTGTGTAAAGGATGCTTCATAGGAATCTATGGACAGCCTTCTTGAAGAGATCAGGTGAGGAGAGTAGGTGCTAAAATTGGTGACATTATTTCTGTTTTTGACAGCCACCTTACAACATAATAAATTTAACATTTTTCAACGGTTGTACCTTGTGACATCCACAGTCAAGTTTTAAAAGCACCTAATGTCCACCTTCCAGTGACTGAAGGAGTTAGTTTAGCAGACTGTAATAAAGAACTTGCCTTTAAAGCTCATAGTTATTTAAAGTAGGCAGCTTTGATATGAGAAGTGACAGCCAAAAATTCATTAAACTTATTAAAGTCCTGAGAAACTCTGGAGTACTCAAAATAAATTACATTTTGGCACAAAGAATTGAGGAAAAATCTCTTAGGAAAGAGTTTGGAATTGTTTGCAATCTGCAGAAGAGCTTTATTTCCTGCATTTTAGAAGAAATTTCACAAATGTTGAAGAGAGATTTATTGTCTATGGTTTTTATGCAGCCAGCAAGTGCAAGGTAAATAAGAAGCTTACTAGTGAGAAAGTTGTTGCTTGTTCTTACATCTTTAAAAAGTGTATATGTCCATATGACAATAAAATGCAGATCTGAAGACTCAAGCAGGTGCAAAGCCCACATAATTCAATTACATTCCGAGGAAATGACAGCCTCGTGCTACATACATACTTTGTAATTCTCTTCAGTGAATCATGTACCACTTTACTCTCCTAACTCCTTAGAAGTGACAAAGGACTTGTGGCTCTAAATATCTCAACCATAACGCAAGAATCTAGATAAGTTAAAGAACTGATGTCATAGTATTTTCTGGAAACAATGTTATGAATGCATCATGTTATATCCTAGATGAGAGATGGAATTTTTTTTTTCTTTTTACTTTAGTGACGAGCAAGCTATGTTTGTCTAATTCTCTGGTCAGATAAAGACGCAGGAAGTCAGGGTATTCTGTTAATTCCCACAGCACCCCAAGTAAGTGTCATTCTTTGCCTCTGTGTACTCACTGCTTCTGTGGTCATGAGGGTTGGTGTGCTCCTCCTCCTCCTCAGGGAAAGAAGGAAGAGTCAAAGAGGCTAAGAGGAGCCAGCCTCATGGAAACATCCATTCTCTATTCCAGATTCTTGCCGTACAGCACTGAGTACACGGTGGCTAAGCAGCTGTAATGGTTACATTTCATTTGTTCCCCGAGTGTTCATACCTTGAGGGTTTGTCTCCAGTGAGATGGAGTGGAGCCTTTCAAAGATGGAGCTTACTAGGGGTGTCCTTAAGTCACTGGGGTGCGATGACCTCAGAAGAGATTAGAGATTCTCCCGGGGACCTTTTGCTTTTAATAAAAGCCTGAGCCTGGCCCCTGACAACCTCAATCTGGCTCCCTGGTTCTCACTCACTATTGTCATCTCCTTTCTATTGTATGTATGGCTGAAAAGGCCCTAAACAGAAATGGTCAATGTCAGAAACCAAGCATGTGAATTTAATAACTTTGAATTTATAATTTTCATTTAAGTATGTAATGTATTTTTTATCATAATCCCCTTCCACTACCTTCTTTGCCCCCTCCCCCATCTCCCTTTCACTCCTTTTTCTATCTTACTCTCCTTGTTCTCTCTTTCTCTCTCTCTTTCTCTCTCTGCATGTGCATATATCCATCCTCCTCCAACCATGATGAAATGTGATGGGCCCAATATTGTGTAAATATTATGCAGGCAATGACAGAGATTGTGAGGTCATGAAGTAATAGCTATTTTATGTCTGAACCATCAATTTTCTTTATAAGGACCCTGCCTCAGAAATTTCATTGTACTAAGAGAACACTAGCTAATATGATAGCATAGAAGGAGATAATGGCTATCTTAAAAAATAAGGGATACGAAATGACCCATAAATTTGTTTAAGAACTCTTAAACATTATTAATCATTAAAGCAGCCTTAATACTCATCCACCACGACTCAGGGAACTGAGCGGAAGAGGGGGCGGAAAGATTGTGAGAGCCATGGTGGGGGAGAATATCAGAGGCATGGCACCCCTCAGTAACAACACACTTGGGCCAGGAGAACCAGGAGTACTAGGCTATCCATGGTCCCCTGCCACAAGGACTGATCCAGACGACCCACGGAAGAGGATATCCAGCTGATTGGGGATGGGGAGGGAGGGCATTGGGGAATTGGGGATAACAACTCATTGTTTGCCCACTAAATAATGTAACTCATTATGGTCAATAAATATATATATATTTAAAAAATTTTAAAAAGAACTCTTAAAATCAATACAGCTACTGGTGGTCTATAACATAAAATGTACACATGATCTTTATCTCTGATAGAATTTAGACATTTCTACCAATTATCCCTCAGCCTTCCATTTCCTGATCAGAACTCCACCCCCCCCAAAAAAAAAGAGTAGTCTTTCTAAGTTTCCTACCTTGACTTCACACCTTGTTAGGAAATCCAAAGATTACTACATTGTCCGCTCTTCAATCTCTATTATTTAATCACTCATAGATTGTGGAAATTAGCCTCTAGAACTTTTTCCAGTGTGTTCAATCTTTTGTATTCCCATAGTCAATGCTGGATCTTTATTGTTGAGAATTGAAGAGCAAGAAATAAGGATATTTCCATTAACCACAAAATAGGCTAAGTCTTTTAAAGCAAGTATCTAGAGAAGTCTAGAGGATCAATGATGCAAAAGGCCACTGCAGAAAATTAAGTTAAGACCTTCAAAATCAAGATGAAATCCACAAAGGATGTCAGAGAAGTCAACTGAGGAAAGCTATAAAAACAGCAGTAGTGATTAACATTGTCCTGCTCTGCCACTACACTCTGACCCAGCCGTTCACTCCTAGCCCTTCTCCACTTTTTCCTCATCCTCTCCAGCCCTGGTGGTAACAATTACAGCAACACAAGCAATAACAGCTCTTTTTGATCTTGCACTATACCTCCAATTAGCAGGGGAAAAAATCAAGATTACAAAGTGAAAGGGTCAGCCCACAATGTCACAGTTAGTCATACAGCACAGCTATTATTTAAAGTCAGGCATATTTAGCTATACTAGACCATTTGCCAACAACAAACATAGCCAAATGTTTTCATATCTTCCTGACTTTGTGCTTGCTTAAAATAACCTTTATACACCCACCCTGTCTGGTGGAATAGCATTCTACTTTAGAAACACAATGCAAATGAGACTTCTTTGATGAAGACATTTTCTGACTGCCTTTTCTCTAGACAGACAGTATTCCCACCTCCTTCCTCCAGGTTTCCCTTAAACATCATGTCACTACTATCATAACACATGTGACACACACAGACAAACACACACCAAAGAGATCCCTTCTGCTTTCCTTGGGAACTCTGAACATGTATGATTCCATTGCAAAAGGGACTTTGCAGGTTTAAATAAGGTCATGGAATATTAAAATAAATGGATCATCCTGGATTACATAGATGAATCCAATGTAATCACACAAATTCTTAAAGGTAGAGAGCTTTCTCTAACTAGAGAATTTCATTCATTTGCATCTTCTGTTCAAGGATTATTTTTCCTCACCCCATTCATGCTTGACTAGTGGAACAAGATTCCAAACTTGCAGATTCACTTTTGGGGGAGATTCTCAAAAGTGTCCTCTTTACTTTATCTACATAGTCAATACTCCTTGCCTTAAAGCAATTCATAATGAGTTCACAAGGGAATGAAAACAAATGAGAACAATGGAAATTTATTCAGATCAGATTTCAACATTTTCTAAAATCTTGTATGGAATATTCCTGTTTGCTTCTTTAAGCAAAGTCAGAAAAAGCTTATACTGTAGACAGTGGTGTATTGTTAAATTTTCTTTTGTAAAATGCTTCATCTTTTCCATTAGGATCCTTGTTGAAAATGTCTCAGTCATGCTAGAATGGAGTCCCCTCTACCTCTACCTCTGGAAATACTGGGGGAGTGGACTTCTGTCTGCTTATCTGTTCATCATTCAGAATCCTTACTCAGTGCTCAATATTCATGCAGGCATCTCTGGAGTGTGTCTCAGAGCCAGGTAATATGTTAGTTTTCATATGTATACTATAAAGGCAAGTTGTTTTATTATCCAAGTTTAATAAAAAGTCATGTGGCTGAGTTTAGTCTTCAGCTCAACTCCAAAGCACAGCTATTTTCTTTCTTGCTACCCGCTGGGAAGCTCTTTTTCATAAGTTGTTGACTTGAAGTTAACTGTGTGAGCGTGTGTGTAAGCACAGGTGAGTATTTGCCATGGGGCATATGTGGAGGTCAAGGACAATCTCAGGTGTTCATCCTCACCTTCCACCTTGTTTGAGGTAGGGTCTCTCATTGTTCACTGATGTGTCTGCCAGATTAGTTGGTCTGTGAGCTCATTTCTACCTCCCATTTCACTGCAGTCATGCTGGGATTGCAGACACTCGCCACACCGCCTGGCTTTACATGCATTCTGGGGATCCAAACCCGGGTACTCACAGTTGTATGGTAAGGGCTTTATGCACTGAATCATCTCCCTAGACCGGAAGTTAATTTTAAACAATCATTTTTTTTTCTTTTCATGATATTTAATACATGTTCATTATAGCTAGTGGCACAATGAAAATTTATTAAAAGAAATTATTAAATTTCTGCTTCCCCGAGGAAACTAAAATCAACAATTCGATGTGCATCTTTTGACCTTTCTCCAAGGTTACAGAAATACACACACATATTCCAGAGTTGCTCGATTTTATTATAGCACATTAATCCGAACCTTTTTTCAAACAGCTAGTGTTTTATCCTGGGTACCTCCAAAAAGCCAGGTCAAGGTCTTTCCCTCAGACAATTTATTTTGGAAAGTGAACCAAAGGGGGCTGAAATGAGTGAAAAATGGAGAAGAGTCAGCAAGTAGGTAATTGTCGTGCTGATGAGAACTAAAAGAAGGCATCTGAGGAACAGAATAGGATGTATTCTACATTCTACCCAGGAGACGAAGGAAAACTATGACTGTTAATCATCTAGCCCTATGCCCTTTGATATTGCAGCTTTGCATGTGTATTGCAATAGCAGAATTCCTCCATACAAATGATCCAAGTGTCTCTGGGCACAAGGGATGATGTGATGCAACTGAAGAAAAGCACTGTCAGTCATACAAGCAACTGGTTGCTATAACAACAGTGTAGACAGAGAGACAATGCCCAAGAGATGCCAAATACAACCATGTTTTTAAAGGTCCCATATATCACGTTTGTTCAAGCACACACAGCTAAATAGGCACTTGCTTCTCTAATTTTATGTTTTGGCCACCACAATCTTGCACTGAACATCCTTAAATGCATATTCTTATTTTCTAGAGTGCTTTGTCTGTGTATTATATTTCCCAAAGTTAAATTGCTGGTTCAATGCACATTTCATCTGTGAACTCAGTCATTCCTTCCCTGCAATTATTATCCCTGCCTTCTGTTTTAACATGAGGAATTGAACTGTATCGGAGCTTAGGGTGTGAAGGCAGTTGGAATATTTTAATAGCTGCTAAAATATTCTAGGACTGTAGAAAATATTTTGATATTCATTTGGATTTAATTGTTATGGTGTTGGAAATCAAACCCAGAGCCTCAAGTATGCTCAGTAAGCACTCGACCACTGAGCTACATCCATAGCCGTTCCTTCATTTTTTTTTGACCTGTAGATCATGTTTTCTTGGAGCTATTTACATGTTATTTCAAGGCAAAAAGGGATGCCACTTCCGGAAGAGGAAGCAGTGATCACCCAGGAGCATGAAGAGGAAAGACCGCCCCCATTGGAAAGCTTACCTAGAAGGTCACCACCATTATGACAAGGTGAGGGAAATGATCTTTAGCTGAGGATGACAGGACTGACAGCCTCAGCACAACTTCACAAGGTGCTGTGCTTTTCTGTAGGGCTAGACATTCTACCACAGTATGGACCCCAAAGTCTACACTCTCCTTTCTGGAGAGTAGGGCTGGAGAGATGACCCAATGGTTAAGGTGTTTGCCTACAAAACCCAACCATCCATCCAGGTTTGAGTCCCCAGTACCCACGTAAAGCCAGATGGACAAGGTGGTGCATGTATCTGGAGTTTGTTTGCAGTGGCTGGAGGTCCTGGTACACCCATTCTATCTCTCTATCTTTCTCTCTCTCTCTCTCTCTCTCTCTCTCATACATAAATAAATAAATAATAAATAAATAAATATTACAACAATGCTAATTGATGCATGTTCAGGGGTAAAACATTTTCATCGCATGTCCCCTTGTTAATCTCCCAGCCTTCAGCACAACCAAAGTATACAGTCCACCTGTAAGAACCAGCACTTTTTATATTTCAGAAGATTTTTTTTAAAAGGCAAAAGATGTGCACATTCAATGATGGCTTGATTACACTCAACAGGGAATGCATCTTAAATTTCTAGTTATAAATATTTTAATGAACACTATCATAAAAGCCTCTTACCCTTGGCCTATTTTTGATGCTGAGGACTCACTTAGCAATAATAGCTCTGTAAAGGCAAACAGAACTCCAAATAATTTATTTCTTAATAGTGTAAAAAGCAAAGATACTCCAGCGAAATTTTATCAGTCATTGACAAATCAAAATAATTGGCAAAACTTCTGAAATCGTGGATTAATTGTTGGTCAAGATTTAAAAAAACTCAATGTTAATAGCTTTGTCCATCTGACAAAAACACTGTGGACAGATGTCTAGCAAGCAATGTTTTTGCCATTAGGGAGAATTTCCAAGGTCTTCAAAACAACTATGATGCTCAAATGAAGTCCACTTGAGAATCAGATTTTCCATTAGTAAAGGTGAGGCATTTAAATTCAGAGGACTTTTCCCATTTTCCCTCTTAGCTCTTCCCCAATGCTCTTATGACAGCGAGTGATTAAAAGAGTGTAATTAGCATTCAGAGTCCTAACTCTTCAGCACTTGTAAAGCTTGAAGGAAAATACTCAAACTACCAGAGTTTAAGACTGCTCTTCTCTACTATGGAAGTGAAGCTAGTCTCTACCTCACAGGCTTCCTAGAAAGATGGAATGAGATAATTCAGGGAGTTCAAAGGACACAGAACTTACCACCAAATGACCATCAGGAGACGTCAGCTGTTCCTGTCACTTGACATATCATAAGAGAAAGAAGCCATGTGCTCCCAAAGAAGTAAGAGTAGCTATTGAGTTATATGATATCTGAAAACACTGAAACCACTTCAGAATTCACCTAACACAGAACTCAGAACAGCTATAAACTATAATTTAAATAAAGTGAAGTGAGAAGCTTCCAGTATGAATCATAATATGTTTCCAGGCAACTTCCTTTATAGGCAATTCTATCCCCTACTATAAAATGGTAAGAAAGAACATTTTGAAAAAATAGTTCTCCCTCAGGCTTTAATTCATTATACATTATTTAATGCTATGAACTAAAAACCTCTACTGAATAGAGATACTATTCAGGATAGCCCAGAATATAGGTTAGCAATGCTGGAACCAATCCAAGGGTTTTCAGTTGCATGAAGCTCCATAAGGATTTGATTAAAATGTGGTTACAGCTATCCTAGGTCTTGGTCTCTGAAGGTGGTGGTCCAGGAAAAGCTAAATCTTATGGGTCATCATAGATCATATCATTCATAAACTGAAACAATACTGTAGAACTTGTCACCCAATCCTTCCATTCTATTACTAAGGAAATTAAGACTTTGAGAAGCTAAGTGCACAGCAATGTTCTTTAATGTAAATACAAAAAAAAAGCATTACAATTAATGGGATGAACCCATGAGGAATGAATTAGTCTGACACATTGTCAGCAAGCTCTTAGCTGAGCAGAACAAACCAGGGATGATGTAATTACTCTGAGAAAGACATAAGAAAACTCTTAGCAGACTCCTATCTGGTTTTCTTCTTGAATCATGAAACACTGACCACTTGTGTTTACTCACTTCCCCAGCTTGCTCAAGCCTTAGTGTATGGCTCTTTCATTGTGCAGTGGTCCATCCTCATGGCTCAGTGCTGAGTCATGCTCCATGATGCAACCCACACACAACCATCACAGACTCCATTATATACCAATGAAGGCATAGCAAAACAGGTCATCACAGCTGCCAATTACCACCTTGGTTAGCCTATCTTCACAAGAGACCCAATTAACAAGAATTATATGTTTATATGCTATCACAGATATTGATAATTAACTTAATTGATTACTGTATTACTAGCCACTGTTCTAAATCTTTTTTTTCTAAAAAAAAGCACTCCAAGGTAGGTACATTTAGCAGCCACTTTGAGAAGATGAGAAACTGATGCAAAATAAGTCACAAACGAGCATCTAGCATCCAAAAACCTGGGAGTCTAGGACCTATACTAGTAATCCTTATATTCCCAATCCCTGCAGATAAGATATTTTAACGAATAATCTTTTAAAAGTCTGCATAATATTTTTACAATTGTGCTTTTCTTTCTTTCAGGAGTAATGCTGAGACTAGAATCCTAGAGCCATGGCTCAGTTTTTGTGGGAGCTTTATCTATAATCCTGGCCTAGAGAGAGGCCATCTGGAACCACAGTGCATCCTTCCATACCACACTCTCTGTGACTGCTTCTTACAAACCATTCATGCCCTCACCAGCTAAGTTCATCACCAATTGTCTACTAAATGTTGAAGGCTGGCTATTCTTTCTGTTGAGAGCCCAGCTTATAGAGGAGGAAGTCAGCCAACTGGCCTATTTTCTTTTCTTTGTCCCTCTCATTATTTTGTAGATCTAAAGACCAATTTTCCTCAAGATCCATATGATCCACATCTCTATAGGTACAGTGTGTTCTTAAATAAAGGTAGCTCAATTTGGTATTATACACCAGTATTATTATTTACAGTTTTTAATATGTACATGTATATTTACATATATTAATTATGCTCTTATTTTATATATTTAAATAAATTCATGTAAAAAATTTAGCCAAACTATATTTAGTGCTATAAACATATGTATGCAGCATATGGACTCTTACAAACTATTAAATTTTATCATAGTGTTTTAATGCTTCCCTTTGATTATAAATATATATTATATGTAAATATATATTTATATGTTCTTTATATGTCTGTGTTGAATGATATATTCCTAAACTCATGTGAGCCAAACTGCATTTTTAACACTGTATCCTTAAGTTGCTACATTGCGTTTTGTTAGCAAGTCATTGTATTTTGACTCAGAAAGGTAATCCACTTACATCCATTTTACTCTCCTGACCAAATAATGTTTTGAATTAGCTATGCCAGCTCCACTGCTAATGGATCATTTGCCTTTGAAATCCACCCATATCTTCCTGTTGGGTATAAATACAATCTAACAATTTGACCCAAGGAATAGAAAGGTTCTTTGAAACTATCTAACATTATTTTCCTGAATATTTGTGGAAATGAGTATCTGACATTCAATATTCTGCATAAAGTTAGGTGGTGCCAAGAGTGAGGAGGAGACAGACATCATGATGATTTATTTGTTTAATTTTGTGCACATCAGCTTAGTCTATATCATATCACTGATGCAAGATTTTGTCAAGGTCAAAATCCTTGCTTTGAGCATTTCAAATATATCAAACTTTCGTGTGAACAGATTAAACACCAGTAAAGAAAACGTCAATTTTAAACATGCTCTTGAAACTGTCTTTCCAACTAGACAGCACTCTTGGATTCTGAGAGCCCCTCAAATTTATTCATTTTGCCAGTCATAACAGTTAAGATGAAATAATAGTTGTCTAATCACTCTGCCATGATTATATAATCATAAACCAACACTTACCTCTGAACCAAATGACCTTTAAGAGGAAGACTGCACTGTTGATTATTTATCACCTCTTCAAGACTCATTCTGAAAATCATTTTTAGTCATACATTTGGCAAAAGCCTAACTTAGCTAGACAGGGAGTACTGATTCTTTGCTGATCGGCATCAACTGCATAGTTGTCCTTAGACATTAAAGCCGATGATTGTGATTTTCAGCAATGTGATTTGCCCATTAAGTCCTGTGGTTTTCACAATTATGTGTATAAATAAAGAAAAAGAATGCTGTAGTGTTTCCATTGCAGCTAATCATCAGAGGTTTTAGAATCCAGAGCAGAAATAATCAGTGAGTGAATATAGGGATCCTGCTGCTATAGACCAAAATAATATGTGTGTGTGTGTGTGTGTGCGTGTGTGTGTGTGTGTGTGTGTGTGTGTGTGTGTGTGTGTGTGTGTGTGTGTGTGTGAGATGCCTCACACCTTGAATTGACTCAGGGTAAGTCAGGTGTGTTCATCACCTTCAGCAACCATGAATAACGGAAACCCAAGCTTTAGAGCCAGACCATCCTATGCCTAGAGACTGGTTCTTCTTATTACTGTGTAAAGATCATTGGTTAAGTTACTTGTGTTCTCTCAGTTTCAACTTATTCTCCAGTTTAACAGAAATGTGTAAGAAATGTGCGACCTACTTCATGAAGACTGAACTCTGTTTACTTACCTCCCCTTGGTTTCTGCAGTAATGCACCAGAACCTTAACTGCAAGATGTGTTATCTCATGTAAGAATCTACATCTAACAGTATATATAAGATGATATGTGTTATCTCATGTAGGAATCTATATCTAATGGCATATATAAGATGTATTTCACTGGGAATTTTATGAAAATGTCAATACATGGTTATTTAAGTTAACTGAACACACACTCTATAATGGAAAACATACCACGTTTCCTATGCAGCCTGATTTATACCATACACACAGGCAGCAATTGTGCATTCTCTGAAAAGATTTGATTTTTTTTTAGTATTGCTAAGAGGATCGATTTCTATATGTTCCCTATTGTTTGTGATGCAACTAAATTGCATGTGATGCATTTGTTTACTCCTCCCTCTAATTAATACATTTTATATGTCTTGATTCTTACCAAAATACTGTATTGATCTTTCTGGAATTTATACAGATACATATTTCCTCCACTGTGTTTTGATCTCCTCAGACTTGGCTCAGTTCAATAATTTTTTTTCATTCATTTGATAAATCCTAATCTTCAGGCAGTGTGGTGTGAGGTCTTGTTATCTGGACCATGATCTTCATCTTCCATTTAATCATTGCTTTCTTTCTGCAAGACCAATATTCTTTCCCATGCTGTGGGAACTTCACAAGAGTTGAAATGCCTTTAGGGAAGAAAGTGATTTCCTGTTCTGAGCCTAAAATGAAATCAGCTCCATATGCTCAATGCCATTATTCTTTCAGTGTAACATATTAAACACTCCCAGCAGCAGTATTTCAAAGTCATGCTATCTAATCATGGCATGCTCACACTGGCCTAGCAGTGGTCAGGGAAAGTCATCTAGCATAATACTGGTGACATAATATTTTGCTGTAAGTACAAAGCTTTTAATCCCTGTTGCTATAACCCGGGGAGCATTTAATGGAGAGTAACAGAAAACAAATAGACAATAGATTTTGAATAACTTGAGGGAGGAGAGAACAGAAGAAGCAGGAGCACCAGGAACCATTTTAGAGAAGGGTATCAAAATGGAATTAGAGAATTCTTTTGAAAACCAGACTAGATGAGATTTTCCTCATAAGACTTATTATATAATATTAGCTAACAATTCTGTTAATGATTGTCTCTTCCTTCAAGAAGCTGTTTAAAATTTCATGATCACACCTATATTATTATTAGTTTTTGATGGAATTTACTTGGAGAGGTGTAGAACTCCTAAAGACTGCCAGAACAAGCTGTTCATGAGCAGAGAACAGCTTTAAGTCTGAGTGAAGCCATTAAGCAAGACCCAACCCACCTGCTCTTTTATCTTGGCCCAAGAATGAAAACTCCTAACTTAGAAATCATATCTGAATGACACGGATCTACAATGTTACCTGCTGACCACAGTCACAGACTACCACCCCAGCCCCAGATATGGGCAGACACTATGATCCATCCTCCATATTTAATAACAAATCAGACCTTTCCCCATCTACATGAATTAAACATTATAAAGGTGATAGTCTGTCATGTGTCTTCCTCTTTTTCCTGGCAACTCCACTTCTGAGACCCTCATGTCCTTATTCGGTGTGGCCAGGACTTCCCCCACGTGAGTCTTCGTCCCCAACCCCACTCTGCCACCTGGCTGGGTGGGGAAGGAAAACCAGACCCCATCTCTTAATCCTAGTCTCCCCACTTGGATCTGTTTTATGGTCCCTCAATTTATCATGTGTGGGCTCCCACTCTGGATCTGCCATGTGGGCTCTCACTTTTCCCTCACCTCCCTCCATGGGAAAGCACCTGTGCTCCCCCTCCTTTAAGCTCCTGCTTGATCACAGCTTTTCTTCAGTCTGACTTCTATTTCTAAGCCTCAGTTTCCTTAGTCTTCCATATGGTCCCCAGCTTCAGTCTGGCTTTACAGTCTGAGCCTTAATTTTCTAACAGTGTAAACAGTGAGGGACCCCAGGGAGACCACTCCAATACCACAATGGCATTAAGGAAGGAGTCTTTATGAGGCAGCTGGCAACTACACCCAGGACTCCGGAACTGAAGTGCAGCCCTGAGTTTATGCACAAGGCCCATATTTATACAGAACAACCATAAGATTTTGCTTTACAACTTCATAGTTTAGTAATTGCAACCTTACAAAGGTGAGGGTTAATTTCAGAATATCAGGACTTTCTCAAGATCTTCAACATCATCAGTCCTGGCAGCAGCTAAAGAATGTATTAAGCAGTATCCAGGGAAACACTTTCATCTTGTGTCACAGTTGCTGAGTTTCTTCATATAGATTCATACATATTTTATCCATTTATCTTGTAGCAGTTGCTGGGAGAAAACACCCAGCCCAAAGCAGTTTATGGGAGGAACAGATTTTGACTTCAGGCTTCCAGTTTGAAGGGGAAGTTTCATGATGGTTGAGGAAGCTGGCTCACTTCATCACACTCATCCACACCAGGGAGGGGAACAGAAAGACCAAGCTAGCTCTGCACATCCAGTGGGCTAGACTCCTCAACCTCAAGTCTAACCCTAGAGACAGCTCATTCATCAAGTCTCTACTTCCTAAAAGCTCTACCAGTAGGACTTAAGTACAAATACTTAGGGCTATAGAACATTTCACATTCAAACCACCAGCTGTTGACAGACATCTAGTCTGATTCCATTACTTTTTATCATGAAGAGTGCAAGTATCTCTATAGCATATTGAATTTAGAGCACTTCAGGTAGATACTTGAAAGTATCTGGTATATCTGGTCATATGGCAGTTCTATTGTGAGTCTTTGAGGAACCTCCACAGTGATTTCCACCGCAGTTAGACTAATGTACATTTATACAGGTGGTGAATAATTATATTATTGGGGGGTTGTATTTTTTTAGTTCTTTATACATTCTAGATTCTAACCTTTTGCCAGGTGTATAGTTATAGGAGAGTTTTCTCCCATCCACAATGTGTGTCTTCATTCAGGTGTTTCCTTTGTTGTTCATTGTGGCTATCAAGCTAACTGACAAAAGGTTCATCTTTACACAGGCGAAGCCAGAGGACATCATATGCTATGTACCTTGGGTGGTGCTTCTTAAAGACAAAAAATTCACAGCTCCAAAGATTTGCTGATAAAAACAAATAACTCGTGATCTATTCTGATGCATACTTTTGTGATCTGTTTGATGCTCTGACTCTCCCACAGCTTTGACTGACTGAAAGTGAATAAAAGCGGACTGTACCAATACGTGTGGCAAGATGTGCGTGCCTGTGCCATAGTGGCATGATTTGTGGGCACAGCCAACACCTTTCCAAGTGGATTCAAAGCCCACTCTACAGGAGGGAGTTCAACCTGGTCAAAAGCCCGTGGCTAGTGGGAAAGCCACTGATATTGTTGTGTTAGACGGATGTGATGGTCTTGCCTGTTGAACATCTACACTTACACCCCCAGAGTGTACTGTGGTTACTGCTGTGTCTGCCTTGCGTTAGAAGAGCACGTACGATGGGTGGTGATTGCTGATGGAGAGTCTCTTAATGGGTTAAGTTGGACAGAACACTTGACTGTTGAAGTGTGAGGGCTGCCAAATGTTCAAAGAGGGACAATGTACACCTCACCCCCCCCCTTTAAGGCTCAGGAAACTTCATGGAAGAGGTGGTGGAAAGAATGCAAGGGTCAAAGGAAAGGGGAGGAGTGTTGTATGGAGTTTTCCCACCTGAAGCCATCTTGAGGTAAAGAATGCTTTGGCCAGGTAGCTAGGCAATTTTAGGTCAGAACAATACAGAGGTGCAAGGTGTATAGGAATGCTACTAGAACTAGTGGAGCAAAGGAGGGTCGCAAGACTCTGTCTGGAAGTTACTATTTGCAAAACCCTAATGGACAGAGACAGTGAGGCTCACAGACCCTCACCTGAGTTACAATTATTCCCTCCCACCTGCCCTTCCTCAACGTCAGAGTCTTCCCAATGACAAAACGTCACTTCTAACTTATAGCCGCTGCCCTGTCTTGAAGATTATTTAGTGCTATAAAAAATAAAATAATTATTTCATCTGTAAACTGACAATAAAATGATGTTATTTAAACAAAAAAGGGAAATAAGAAATAAGGCCAAAAATATCCATGACTAAATTACCTGCTATTATCATTGTTTTTAATTATTTTTAATGTTTATAAAGAAGTCCTCATGGCCCTAGTACTCTGCTTGTGGACATGATAGCAGTTATCTCCTATGAATTAATTCAGAGGAATCAACCTAAAAATACTTTACTTACCACCAACAACCATGTGCCCGGTTCATCAAACTACTTTTGAAAGAAAAAGAAAAGAGAGATGTGGTTACCAAGCTCATTGACAAAAGGTTCATCTTTACACAGGCTGGTGAGTCGGAGGACATAAAATGCTATGCACCTTGGGTGGTGCTTCTTAAAGACAAGTAACTCACAGCTTCCTCAAAGTTTCCTGATAAAAATGAACATTTGTTCTGATGCAAAATTGTGATCTGTCTCATGCTCTGACTCCCCGATAGCTTTGACTGCCTGAAACTGAATAAAAGCTTTGAGTCCAGTCAATTCAGAGAGAACTCAGGGATATCCTGACTATTCAATCATATTTTATGGGTTGTATGTTCATTTTGCCTGCATGCCTCCAAGTGCTACTGGATGGTGTGTACACTTCATAAGCTTTTTATTTCTTTTTTTAGAAAATTGTTTTTATTTATTTGCAAGCAGCGACAGAGAAAGGAGAGAGACAGACAGAGAGAATGGGCGCTCCAGAGCCTCCATCAGCTGCCAATGAACTCCAAATGCATGAGCCACTTTGTGCATCTGGCTTTTATGTGGGTACTGGGGAATTAAACCTGGGTCATTAGACTATGAAGGCAAGAACCTTAACCACTGAGCAATCTCTCCAGCCCCATAAGCTTTTAAATTTTATGCAATCCTATTTTTCAATTCTTGGTATTCTTTTCTGAGCTTTTAGTCCTTCTCAGAAATCCCTGGCCTATTCCTGTGTGTTGAAGTAGTTTTCCTACATTTTCATCTAATAGTCTCAGGAAATCAGATCTTACATAAGGCCTTTGATCTAATAGGAAGGGAGATAGGAATTGAATGTCATCTCAAGCACCAATTTTTAAAGATGTTGTGTTTTCTTGGATGTTTCTGGTTTCTTTGTCAAAAATGAGGTGGTTTGAACTGGAGAGATGGCTCAAAGGTGGTTGTAAAGCCTGAAGGCCTGGGTTTGATCCCCCAGCACCCATGTTAAACCAGATGCACAAAAATAGCACATGTAGCTGGAACTTGTTTGCAGTGGCAGGAGGCCCTGATGTATCAATTCTCTCTCTCTCTCTCTCTCTCTCTCTCTCTCTCTCTCTCTCTCTCTCTCTCTCTCTCTCTCTCTCTCTCTCTCTCTCTCTCTCTCTCTCTCTCTCTCTCTCTCTCTCTCTCTCTCTCTCTCTCTCTCTCTCTCTCTCTCCTCTCTCTCTCTCTCCCCATGCCTGATTTTGATATGAGTTTGGTAGTGATACTTCTCTTTCTCTTTTTATTGTATAGAATAGCTTTAGAAACATTGCCGTTAATTCTTCTATAGAGGTCTGTTAGAATTCAGTGGCAAACACTTGGGCCTTAAATTTCTTTTAGTTGGGAGATTTTTCATTACTACCTCAATCTCTTTAGTCATTATAGATCGGTTTAAATAACTTGACCTTTAAGTCCTGGAATGTGCTCAGCTTTATCCACCTTCCTTTCACTGCCTCCTTCCCCCTCTTCCAATACTGCAGATTAATTTTGTAGATTAATTCCAACACTCCTCATTCCATGCTGTGCTTGCTTTCGTGCATACGTATCAACAGTGCCCTTCCAATAGTTCACTCTGTCTCACATCCCTTCCCCTTACCACTGCTTCTCCTGAAGCTCTGTTTCCATCATCCCATTCTATACATCCAAGCCCATGCCCCTAACCCTGAGGCTGCAAGCATATGCTTGATCTGACAGCAAACTTAGCTTACACAGCAGCTGTGACAGAAATTCCACTGAGCCACTTCCTCCGTGAAGGCCAATGAAAGTCGTTCCAATAAGATCTGCCTCCGATATCTTGAATGCTTTGTTTATGTCACTATTAATAATCTGAAGTTCTGGCCCAAATTGGTAATTACCACATATGAAAATGGCTCATTTTTCACATTTTTGGATTTCTCAGAATAAGTAGCTAACAACGCTTTGCACACAAACAGTAGAGCATCAATAAATATTGCTTGTGTGAATGATAAGAGAAACCCAGTGAAGCATAGCTCCAGAAAGATACCGTATACATCAGAGAAAAGAACAACTTATAAAGCTTAAGTTGGCATTTCACATGTCTGGTTTGCTATGCCATGTGCTGCAGTATATATTAGTCACCAGCAACTGCATCCAATTATTTACTTTCCAGAACTTATATATCAGGCAGAAGGAGACTTTGTTTTAAAGAGCTTGTCTCAATTAAAGAGTTTTGCTTGCAGTCTGACAGTCAATATTGGAGAGAAAGGGAACAAACTATTTCCAAATTTTTCTACAGTACCTAATATAAGTATGTTTCATGCCAAAAGGAAAAAAATCATGTCTATGTTGTGTGAAATGATAGATTGAATTATTTGGCTTACAATAAAGTTGAATTCTAAACTTCTCCAAGTTTCAACATAACAGTATTTAAGCCATTTTATGTTAAAAATAAATGTTTCTTTTTTCATATTTATTATCAATAATTAGATACACTGAATGAGTAAATCTTATGATAGTACCCACAATTCCCTCCTCCCTGTCCACAACCAAATGAGGCCCTCCTCTGTGGGCTTGCCTGACCAGTCCATGGGATAGGGGTTATGATTGTATGAGAGGTAGCCAGTTTTTTTTCTTTGTATATTGTTGCTGAGGGGGGCAATGGCTCTGGGTATTCTCTCCCCACCATGGCTCTTAAAATTTTTTCACCCCCTCTTCTGTTCAGATCCCTGAGTCATGGTGGGTGAGTTTTAGGTCTGCTTTACTATTGAGGTCTTAAGAGTCTCTGGATTTCTGCTTTAGATTCTGCCTGTCACCCAGGCAGGAGACAAACCACCCCTAACTTATGATATAGAGTCCAAATTATGTTTATAAAGATGTTCTCATGGTCAGTCCTACTACTATGCTTGAACAAAGGGAAACCTTTGTTTCCCTTTTGATAACTCAGTCCTCAAGCTCCATTCCTCAGACATACCTGCAAGTTCAATGTAAACACAGAAAAATCCTTTACAATCACTTAAAAGTTAGAATGAGAGTATCACATGCCACTTTATATTCCATTGTATTTCTCAAATATTTTGTGCTTATACAAAAAATATTTTACAGCCCTTAGCTTCTTGAGATTTGGGGCTGGGGGAAATCACTATGCAAGCAATAGAGGTCTTCTCAAGTCTGTGGTTGTTGAATGCTTGCCTGTTCTTCCACAGTGCCACACAGCCTCCAGACATTCCACACAAGGATCCTCATGAGACAATCATCTAAGTTCAAATAGCGGTCTCTATTGACAGAGGTTTTATGTGAAAAAGTCTTTATCTGGTGTCCTAGACTACAGACCCAAGGTTTCTTAATCTTACTGCTCTTTAGTGCTTAGGAAACAACTATTCTATCTTCTTGTTCTCTGTTTATAAGGGTTTACCTTTAGAGCAGAGACTATGAAGATTTCGAATGCCTTAGACAATTCCTAGTATTGTGTGAGTTTGATAAACCTTTACTAGAAGTTTTGTTGAACATTTGTTGAAAGATGCTGAATCATCTTCCCAACACGGCCTTAAAATTCTCATTGCCTGCTTCTGTCTGCTCTGTCTAGGCATCACTATGCCTATCCACAAAGAATGCAGTGTATCACGCATGGTGGATGCCTGAAACTGAAGGTAGAAAGTTCTGAGTCCTTTATATTCTGTTTTTTAGCTCTAGACACACAGATCTGTAATGAAGTTTAATTAATATAGTAAGCAAAGAAAGTGATTGTTCATAATAAATAATAATAATAAAATAGAACAATTATAATAGTTGTAGAATATGGTCTCTTGGAATACTGTCCACCCTTCCTTCTTATGATTTGTTCCTGGCACAGGAAACCACTCATCCAATTTGATTAATATGGTCATGGATTCTGTTTTCTACAATCCTGACATTTTCATCTTATAAACTGGCTCATCTGTGATTGATTGTCTATTCTTGCACCTGATGGCAACTCACTACCCCTCCTTCTGTGACAGATTAGGACCTATCTGCCTTGCCAATATGGTAAGATTTATATCAGGAAGTATGAATTTGTACATATTCTGAGTATTGTACAGATTTTCTTCTTTCTCAGTGGAACCAAGAGCTCTTTTCCTAACATATAGCTATCACCAACAAAAATCCAAAAGAATAGTGCCATGAATATTTTGAGACAGAAAGATTTGAAAGTCAGTTTGAAAGCTAAATTTTTTCTGCTCCTAAGAATAAGACATTTCTGAAAGCAAAGAAAAGGAGGGGTCTACTGGAAAATATAAGCAGCTCAGGGTATGGAGAACGAAGAGAAATATAAGCTTCTGGGTATGGATAGGATTGTGAACAGTGGTAGGGAGCGAATAGGTCAGAAATGGTTAGTAGGAAGCTCCCATCAAGTGTGTGATACTGCTTAGCTGTGAGGGTCACCAAAGACCACAGATACCACGTCATTCATAGTCAGGACCGCAAAAAGTCCATTTGTGTCTTTGTTTTGTAGTATTTAAAAATTTGTGATTTTCTTTTACATTTGTTGACTGGTGTTGATTAGTGTATGTCTCTCTCTACCTCAGAGGATGATTTCATAGGAATTGGCACTTTAAGTATCCAGGCACCCCAAATAGCACCAGGCCTGTAGTGGGCATTCAGTAAGTACTCTTAAAATAAATAAAGGAAGAACAGAAGTTACATTAGTGTATAGAGAGTATACATGAGTTGAAGATAACAAATTAAGCATCTCTTCACTCCTTTGTTGTTGTTTGAGACAGGGCCTTATGTCTGACCCCTGTCTTGCATTTTAGTCAAAAAAGACCTTGAACTCCGGATGCTCCTCCTGCCTCCACCTCTCAAGTGCTGTTGATTATATAGGTATATAGTATATAGGTATGCCTGGTGCTAGCTATTTATTCTTAATTCTAGGAATAAGTATCCAACTTAT
This sequence comes from Zapus hudsonius, assembly GCA_004024765.1. Lineage (NCBI taxonomy): Eukaryota > Metazoa > Chordata > Mammalia > Rodentia > Dipodidae > Zapus > Zapus hudsonius. The sequence goes on from PVHP010006581.1 coordinate 54,096, forward strand.
AAGAACAGTGTTTGCATTTTTCTCAACTAGTTATTTTATTCAATTTTTAGTTCTTCACTAAATAATCTAATTAGACATTGTAAACCAAACAAGCCCAAACAGACACAAACAAGACAAACCTTTATAGCAGATAAACCAACTGACCACCTGGAGGCTGCCAATGCAGGATTCCATCAAAGACGGCCACAACACCGGCGTTCTGGCAAGAATAACAGCACAGCTGGTGTCTGTGCATGGACTCTTCCAGGCTTTAATAAGCCAAGTGTTACATAATAATAAGCAAGGGTCATCCTATGCGGGTGGTTCCTGTCCAGCATCCCTAGGTTCTGCTCCAATATCTGTTTTTTTTTTTTTTAACTAGCTCAAGGCTTTTTCTTATCTTTTCTGTGGCCAATTTGAATATGCACAGGAACAGAAGATAGAAAATGTTGATATTGCCCCAACTTTTGTTATGGGAATACTTAATCAACTAATCACATATAAGCTGTTTCTTTGAATGGGTCTAATTTCAAGAGGAGTAATTTAGTTCATGAGCTCATTGTGCAAACCTCTTTTTACCTTGAAGCCTCACTAAGCAGAGCACTGGATTCCTCTGTTGCCAGAGGGTTCAGAAGTGCCCGAGAGCTGCTGGAGCCACACAACTGGTAAGAGAAGAGAGAAACTGTCAGAACCATGAAGAGACAGACATCCTTCCACAATCCCCTCGGTTTATTCTCCTTTTGTTTTTCTTTGGTTTGATTTGTTTTTAATGTGCTTTGTTTCGTTTGCTCACTTAGGTTTGAGAAGTGGGAGAGATTAAGTCATTGCCCTTTCCCTCCTCCAGCACAATGCTTCTGACCACTTTTCCATGTTCAATCAACCTGAAGAAACATTGTAATTTTGGAAGGAGAAAAGCTAAAACAGAAGTCTCATAGGGAGAGGTAGTGCCTGGATTCTCCTGGCAGTTTGCAAGCTCTACAGGAAGGGGACAGAGCCAAAAAGAGTCCCTTCTGTTCCTGTGCTGTGTCCACTGAAGGTCAGCACTGTTTGGTCATGATGGCTGGAAATGCAGCTTTTATGCTCTGCCTCCTTGGAAATCTCTTTCATGCTAGGATTTGAAACTACGGAATGAATTTCCATTTACTTCGTTGTTAGTTTACTTGATTTTAAATGATGAATAAATACATGTTCCATTGGATTAATATTATTAAGTAAAATAGTATTTAAAATTCTTCACTTTTATAAATTTGTGTAAGAAAACAGCTCCCAAATACCCCTAGCTTCCATTCTGTGTGTCTGTATGAAGCACAGTTAAATTACCATTAAACTTAAGCTTTTATATTTTCTTATCATTTATATACATAAACATAATTGATGTCATTTAAGATATTCATGTCTAAGTCTGAAGGCACAAAGTTTTTTATCTAAATACACATTTATTCCTACAAATTTAAATTTGATAAATTTGAAGCCAATGTTAAGATATACTGTTCGATATCACAATATTTTTGTGAACGTTTTCTATTTCTCATTCTATTTCTTATTTAAAAGTAGTTCACATTAGTTAATAAAAATACTCTGTGTATGTGTGTATAATTATATATTATATAAAGGTTATATGATGCATGTGGATAAGAGTATGTATGTATGTATATATATCAATTATATAACACTCATATCTAAATATAATGTTTCATAATTATAGTAGTGTGGATTTACTTGTAGTGTTATATATGTTAATGCATAAATTATATAATATTAATTTATTACACAGAATATATATATATATAATACAGAAACACACTTGCTTCCTTGATAGTATAGTGGTAAATATCTCTGTCTATCACAAAATGTCCCATAACCACCACGGCATGGATGTTGGTTGATTTCCTCCAGGATATTTTCCTTCAGTGTCCTTCCCTCTCCTCTTAGCTTTCTATGTTGTATGGTCTGGTTTCATCACTGGGTCCATGGATGGAGCAAAAGACTCAAGCTTCAGTCAGTCAGAGCCACGCAATGTCTGAAACTGTTATCCTATTAGAGAAGGGCACCTGACTAACTCAGTCCAATGAAAGAGGTTTTCAGGATGTTTGGTGAGACTCAAGGTGAAGATTTTCACTCTCTTCTAGCATAGAAATTTTGTACCCTTATTTCACAAAGCAGAGGGCAAAACGTGAAGCCAAAAGAGTGTTTGCTAGAATAGAAATATGGGGGAAAGTGCTACTTGCAGCAACTTTGAAATCCTCATCTAAACTATCTGGAAGTCAGGTTCATGCATGAGCTTCATATGGATTAGAAACAAATACATTCACCATGGTTAATTGAGTAGTCAGTGATCTACAAGGAAACTCTAACACTGATTATCCTAAAGTTATTGTGTACACATCAGCATATTCTCCCATCTTTTTTTCTAACACTTATCAATTTATAAATAAGCATTTTTTCGTAGTGAAAGGCACAGTATTAAATATGATTATATAAGCCTAATTTCTGGAGTGAATAACCAAATTATGTTTTAACTTAAAAATTATAACTTTATAATTCAGTTCAGAAGCAACAGAAAATTCTGTCAAGATATAAAAACTGTTATATTAAAATCCATTAAGAGGAATGCAAAATACAAAGAACATACCGGAAAATATTTTAACAACTTTTATCTCAGTAATAGATAACAGAAAAATAGTATTCACATGCACGGATGAAAAAATTATGTAAATAGAACGGCTTTACTAACAAGCGTTAAAAGCTAGCAACAGCTCACCAGCCCTTCAGGCACTGAATGAAGAAGCCAACCATAGTAAATCCATGTGATGAAATGTAACACAGCAATAAAAATTGAAGGAAAAAACTGGCAAAAATAGAGAACAATGGAACAGTTATAAGATGCAGAAAGTGTAATATGAAAGTAACATGACAAGATACATAAATCCAAGCATACCAGCAAACTCAAACGTGCTGTTTATAAACTGAAAAAGGTTAAAACTGAAGCAGTAAAGGCAAATGCGGATGAGCTGGAAGTAGAGGGAAAATTAACACATGCCAACTAGCTCCTTCTGCTTCATTCCCCTACTAATTTTCCTGCATTTTACATATATTATCTGATTTACAAGATAACCTCTGGAGCTCCTTAATTTCCACTAGTTATCACTCACCCTGAAGCCTCTTCAGGGAAGCTGCTAATTCTTCCACATTCCCAGTCTCCTAGTTGAAGTACTTGCAATCTATGGACAATGTTCTTTCTGTCTTACTCTACCAACCAAATACATCTCTAAGTCTCTAAGCTGTGGACTACACAGCTACCAAAACAAACTTCCCGTGAGCCCTTATTGCCGTGCATTTGGCATCTGCCTCATTCTGTCTTCCTAGAAAATCCCCAGTTCACACTAGACTGAGAGTTGGACAGATCCTGACAGGAACTCATGATCCCTATCTCCTGCAGTGATGGTTAATGTTGATGATCAACTTGATTGGATTGAAAGAAGCCTGGCTGTTTCTGTGAGAGTATTTCCAGAGAGAATTGACAAGAGGCCAGGAGATCCCCTTGAATGTGCTCAGTGGGCAAGGACACATGTTGCACAGCCATGAGGCTGAGAATGCCTGATTCACCCCGAGTTCAATTCCTCAGCACCCATGTACACAGTTGGGTGTGATGATTCACACCTGTAACCCTAGTCCTGTACTCCTCTAGTCAGCCAGTCTGACCACCACCCCCCCCAAAAAAAAGTGAGAAGCTCCTGGTTCTGTGAGAGATTCCATCTCGGGGAAATAAAGTGCAAAGAGTAGCAGAGGATGACATCCTCAGGCCTTCACACGTGCACATATGGAATGCACGCATTGACACACACACGTGAAAGTACCACACCACACACATACAAAAGATCACAAACACTGTAAAACGCATATTGCAGGGTTTCATTATCAACTCAGCGGCTTTCTGAGTGTCAGTCAGCAAACTGCACAGGTGTTCATTCATCCTGGCGCCTGCCTGTGCTGCTTTAGCCCTCAATGGAGTGATCGCATCTCCATCACAAACTTCATTCCAAATACAGCATCCTGATTGGGTTTTACTTTCATTCTTCATCTTGCAATTTATAACACAAGTGTCTTCTTGCAGGAAATATGTAGATTAATTTTAATTTTTTTTGAGGTAGGGTCTCACTCTAGCCCAGGCTGACCTGGAATTCACTATGTAGTCTCAGGGTGGCCTTGAACTCACAGGGATCCTCCTACCTCTGCCTCCTGAGTGCTGGGATTAAAGGCATGCACCACCATGCCCAGCATGTAGATTATTTTTAAAGGATTTTGGAAAATATATAAATATGGTATTTTGAATTACTCTATTTGTATCTTAAGTCCAATTTCTTCCTTTATTTAAGTTACAAATCCAACTATACTTTACAAAACCCAACACTTAATGCATTTATGTTTGCTAGGGTCCTTGTTCCTTGGACACTTCTACCTTAAAAATAAAAGTTCTCTGTAAGTTATTCAGAAACTTCATTTTCTTTATTCTAAAGAAAATACTGAATTCAAAGAAAAGCAATTTGAAGTAAAGATCTATCAGGAAAAAAAGTTATATTTTCAACCTAGTAAATACTGTGTTAGCAAGTTTATTTTCCAGGAAATATTATTAGACAAATATGACAAAGAATTTATGTGGAAGGTGCTAGAGTTACTAAAAAGTATTAATCATCTGTATTGGGGAAAATACATTAGAAAACAGAATATCTTCCAAAATGGAATCAAGCACTTTTAACCATAGTAAATTCATAAGAATATATCTAAAGAAACAATTGGTAGTATTTCCTCAGGAAGCACTCAGCTGTGGTGGGGAAATATAATTCCCCACCTGTCTGACATTTGGCTCATCCTGTCAGCTGTACTTTATCCAACAGGAACAATATTTATATGTGTCTCCGTGATAGTTTCCTGAGCATTTAATATCCTGAAATGTATAGTCCAACATGGAAAGCAATTGTGCTATACATATGGCCAGTGAGTGCCGGGGATGCAATTCCGTAGATAGAGTGCTTGCCTTGAATGGGTTTGATGTCCAGGATGACATAAATCAGGAGTCGAGGCACATACCTATAATCCCTGTGCTTGGAAGGATAGCAATCCTCATCTACATAGAGAGTTGGAGGCAAGCTTGGGAGATTCTTTACTCAATAATTAATAGGAAAATATTATAATCACCAGAGCAGGTGAATAGATCAGTATTTTCTGTCCCTCATCATGGATTTATTTAGAAATCCATCCTCATAAAAATATGGTAAAAATATTTTTGAGATCTATATATGTTCCAGAATTTCTGCATGTAAGGTAGGCATTCTATCAATGGCTTCATCTCCAGACCCAGATCTATAGTTTATAGCATTCTCATTCATTAGCAGCAGGAGGACTGTTTTCCACTGAAAAAACAAACAAACAAACAAACAAAACCAGAATCAACAAGAGGACCTGTTGCCCACATCAACAAGCAACTGTTGGTGAATTGAATCGATTGCTGAAACATTTTTCACCCATCAGGGTTGTTCTTGCTCTGAGCAGCTCACCTGAGAAAGCACAAACATTTCCATCACCAGCGTCCATTTTTGCATGCTTCATACATTTCAGCAACCTAACAGCAGGCAAATGCCTGCTTTTCTTTCTACCTCAAGGAGTGCAGCTTTAATTAGGGAGCTGCTCCTCCTTCCCTCATCTTCTCTCTTAGTCAGGTCAGACCTCCTGCTGCTTCCATTAGAGTCCAGACTTTCTCTGACTGGAGATTTTGGTTCTTCCTTTGTTTTTAGCAGATACATTTCCCTTATGTTACGGAATGCCACAGTAATTGCTGTTGCTTCAAAAAAATCTGCACCTTCTTTCCCAAATGTTCCTATGCATTCTGTAGGAAAGAGAGTTCACAAAATAGAGATATTACTTTTATTTATATTCCAGCATTCTCAGAGGGAAAAAA
>PVHP010006582.1:0-15000 GCA_004024765.1 Zapus hudsonius
GTGAGTAAGAGATGGAAGGATGAAGACAGTGACTTTGAGCCTTTGAGGCTGAAGGAGAGTCTAGACCAGGCAAGAATGAGGCTCACTGGATGTGGGATTCAGGATCCCAAGTAATCCAAAAAGAAGTTCCTTCTCCAAGGCTGATGGGAATTTTGGTTTGGCCCTACGCTTAATATCTATTTATGGACCAACACATTTTTGCTGCTTGTCTGATCTATTGATATAGTCAATGAAAGAGAAAATTGACTTCACCTTGACACCTCAAGAAGACAAAAAAAAATGAATGAGTTTCACTTTGGTTACTTTATCTGTCGATAGCTACTCGCTTGGGTGAATCTTGGTGCTTCTGTATTCATTGCTATGTCCCCGTGTCCTGCAATGGCTCGGCCATCCTCCTGGTTACTAAAATCGCCTGCTGATTGGCTGGTGGTTTGCTTGCTCGTTTTCTTCCACCACAAAGCACTGTGGTACTCTACCCTCCTCGACATGCTGGCCAAATAACTCACCTCCACTAAGCAGACATGGTAGCATGTTGCTATGCCATCTACCGGGGCTGATGGAAACCTTCCCCAGTTCAAATCAAAGCTCAAGGTCTTGGCCTACCAAAATAACCAGTTAGTAAATAACACCCCGAGAGTCAAGATCTTGTGATGTGAAGCCAAGCAGTGTCCAGCGACAGTGGATTCCACATCTGCAGATTCGATCAACCACCGTCCAAAACACTGAGAAAACAATCACATCTCTACTGAGCATGCACAGATATTTCTTTTGGTGTTATTCCCCAAACCATGCAACAAACTTACACTGGGTAATGCAAGTCAGCTCAAAATGTCAGCACAAGGAAGGATGTGTGTAGCTTCTATTGAGATAGAAGACCATTTTATGTAAGAGCAGAGCACCTGGATTTTGGTTTAAGGGGTTCCTGGGACACGTGGCCTTGGGTACCACAAGAAGACCATACCTGGCACTTAGTCTCTCCAGACCTTGTCATCCTCTCATCAGGAGAGATGCTGGGGTCTGCCCGGATGTGCATATTAGGAGATACTCAAGCTGCTGAGGATCTCTCTGGGGTTCTGTGATCACACACATGCCTGGGAAAGGCCCCTGGAGGTCTGCGTAGATTTCCCCTGCTGCGGCATTGCGGATGGGTGAACACATGTAAATTTTAAATGCCACACCTGGAGTGATTCACTCGGTAGTTCCCATTCTGGAAATCCATATGTCGACTTTTGGATGGGTAGATTCTGAACTTTATTGAACACGCCAAGAGGCAGCTTTGATACTCCTGACAAACTTTTGTCCCCTTAATGTATGATATTACATATATATGTGTGTGTATATTTATATATAATTATATCTCTTTATGACATGTGACTATGTTGCCTATAGTTCATATATTATAATTTATGTTTTCTCTATCATATTTACAGTGATATATTGTTATGTATACCTAGGTATTTACCATATATATACATATACATATATATATATAGTATGTGTATCCATTGTCTGTCTCTGCCGCTTGAACACAGGTCTGTTAGGGTAGACATGACTTCTTTGATCTCAGCAGCACCCACAGTGCGCACACACACACAGCCTGACCCACAGAGACATGCTCATAATAAAATCTGCATTCATTCATTTAATCAATACTCTCTGGAAATCCACAGTGAACCCCAGATCCTTTCTATCTATTCACCCTCAATTTCAATGGCCACAGTTTATGATCATTCATCGTCCTTTATCCCTTCCCCCCTTCCCATCTCTCCTTTCCTCCACCTTCTCTTTTCTTTACTGAACACTGTCCAGGGACCAGACACGGGATTTAAGAGACAAAGAATCTAGGACCCTGTATGTATGCACAGCATAGCCTGCTGGGAGAGAGGAGCCGGCATGCCTGCCCTGGCCCTGTTGAGAAGTATGTGAAGAATGGCTCACATATGCACCAAGCATGAACACCCAGCCCCTCTCACTGGCTTCAGAGAAGACTTTCTGGATAACAGCTACCTGAAGTAGGTCTGTGGGGAGGTGGTTCAGTGGTTAGAGGCACTTGCCTACAAAGCCTGTCTGTCCGGGTTAGATTCCCCAGACACATGAAATGGTACAAAAGACAAAATAGCATCCAAGCACAGACATCCATTGTTTGGTCCCCTGAAGCTTTCTTAGCCTCCTGCCGTAAGCAAAGGAACCCCAACCTCTTCATGCTCGGCCTTAGAATTGTGCATAATTGGTGGGTTTTAGCAGGGTTCCTCGCCTGTCTGCCCCTTCATGCGGCCGTTACTGGTACTTGTTGCATGAGGAGTCTGTAAACCAAAGCGCTCGGAGTCCTTCTCACCAAGCCTGGACTCGGTTGAGTAAAAGGACAAATGTAAGCAATTTGTATAAGTTGATGGTTTATGAGATGGTGAGAATTGATGACAAGAAAACACTGAGTGGATATTAGATGACGAGGCCCCCAGGAAGAGCTGGGATAGGGTGAAGCATTCAGGGACACCAGGGTTTGACCACTGTGCTTTCTGGCCAATTGAAGGTATAAAATTATGACGCACTACCAAATAAGAACCCTCTGTCAAATCTTAAAGTGATTATTCATTCGCATTGACTTCTCTTGTCCCGATGACCCAAAAATTCCAACCCAGTAGGCAGTTAGGAAGGTAGAGCTCACAGATCTGTTTAAAATTCAGCACTGTGGACTTTGTCTTAAGTGTAGCTCTCCTCACTCCTAGTTCACTGGGTGGTGTCAGGATTTAATAAAGCGAACACTTGTAGGACAGGGTGTGCATTACCAGGAGCCAGATCACTACAGGATGAGCTTCTCAGAGTGTCCTCATCATCAGAATACGCTTTTGGAAATATCCAAACTCATCTCACAGGAAAACGAACAGACCCTCTGAGAAATCCAAAGTAGGACACGTAGCAATACAAACAGCAGCTTCTCTCATGCTTGTGCTTAACTCTCTGTGGTAGGCAGACAAATGAGGTGGCACTCACATTCATGTGCACACACACATATACTCAAGAGTGCGCAGACACACTCACATATACACGAGAATGTGTACACACATACACAAGAGTGTGTGCATACACATACACAAGAGTGTGCACACACACATATACACGAGTGCACAGACACACACAAATACACAAGAATGTGCACACACACATACACATACACAAGAGTGCACAGACACACACACAAGAGTGTGCAGACACACACACATATACATGAAAATGTGCAGACACAACACACATACACAAGAGTGTGAAGACACATACATACATACACACACACACACACACACACACACGAGAGTGCGCAGACACACACACATACACATATGTTAAAGTTTGATTCGACATTGAATCAACTGCATGACACATAGAACAATAAATCAGTAATTGTTTCTGTTCCAAGCTTCTACGTTAACTGTTCAGTTTTGAGAATATATTGGTCCACATCTTTCCTGAACTGGGGGGGAAAGCTCTCCTATTTCCCTTCTGCCTTCTCCACCACACCAGCCTTTCCTCCTTTAACTCAGAGCAACACCACAACCATGCTCAGAGCCCTGGCTTCGATGACACTGCTCACACAGGGACTTCTCAGAAGGTTTTTCTGGGCTTGACTCTTGTCCTGTGCTGGGTGTGAATCCTTCTGACCCCTTTGTACCAGCAGCGCCATATTGTCCATAATATACTGTAAATTAAATCCACACAGGGCTGCACACAAACTAATTAACTAAATAATCTACATTCTGGGATTACAGTCATGCACCGACATTTTACAAAATAGGCCATGTTCTTGAGCACTCAAGACGTGAAACGGAGGAAATTTAATTTCATTTGATTCCTATGATCATTACAGATTTGAGAAAACATTGTATTTTTCCACTTTGAAATCTTAGAAGATTTCAAATTTCTGGCCATGGAGCTAGATAAATTACATAAATCTATGAAACATAACCTTGGAAATAAAGGGACTGTTCTAGAAGACAGAAGTGGTGTCAGACTCAAATATACTCAAGCCTATTAAATATTCTCAGCCATTTTGTAAGGATAATGTGCATATATCTTTTAAGTGAAAGGTAACTCAAGTAAAAGACTGTTTTATCCTTCCATCTCCCTTATCTCTTTCTAGCTCTTATTTTTCTGTATCCTCCTCTCCTCTCCTCTCTCTGTCTTCCTCCCTTCATCCCTCCTTCCATCCTTCTCTCTCTTCATGTCTGGGGATGAAGCCCAGGACCTCACACAGGCCAGACAAATGCTATACCACTGAGTTACCTTCCCATTCAAAACAATATTTCCTAACAAAATAAAAATATTTATCTTCTTAAATCAAGTCTTTACCTTTACCTCTTTATGTCAAAATCAAGAAATGAAAAAAAAAAACAAAAATAAAAAGATAAAAACACAAATTAGGTAGATGTCCACTATTGAGACTATTATCCAATATTTTCTTGGAAATCTTGGCAAAAAAATTTAGGGAAAAACTAAGGTATAGTTGAAAGAAAGTTATTGAAAAAAAATCACATGTTGTATAATTGTAATTTTTAGACAGCATGCTTCCATGTCAAGAAAACATTAGATTTGACAGAAATGCTTTTAGGAACAAGAAAGATATTATTTGAATAATGTTTTGATAGCTAGGCATTTCTGACGAATCATTAACTTTTGTTAATACTAGCCCTAGCCACTTTGAAGGTATGTGAACAAACAGAAAACCCAAATATGTAGTAAATCTCCAGATAAGCCTCAATAACTAATTCATAACTATTACTCATTCATAGTAACTCATTGGTGAATATCTAGATTATAAATCTTAACCAGAAATTCAAACTGGAAACCAGATAAGCACACTCATTAACCACAAAACAGAGTTGTTTGTTTAAGCAAGGGAAAGATTTTAAGAAAAATTGCATCCCCTTTCCTTTGTCTTTTGTTTTCCCAAAGAAAGCTCATTTATGAAAATTGGTGCACTGCTCAGACCGCCTATGAGAACTAGTACCGTGTTGGATAAATTCGTTTCCCCAACTGCTTAGCCTCACTTCCTTTCCAGGTCTTGTGGGTATTTCATATAGGAGTGATTTGAAAACCTAAATAGGGTAATACTTGGAGTTTGCTAACAAGTTCTAATTAATTGAGCCATATTCCTCCTTCCCCAAAGGCCCTCCCTCGTGGTAAATTGGGAAGCTGTGGATCTTGGAAACCACTGGAGGGCTGTGGAGAGCGTAATTGCCAGAGGGTTTTCTCTTGAGTCCCTCAAGGTGTGAGAGCATCCAATGCTCCCTGGACCTGCAGTCCAAGCTGCCACCTGTGTCCCCGAGTCCTTAACTCCTGAACCCCATGGTGCCTCCTGTGTGTAAGTCACTGTGGTGACTCAAAGGGTGAGTATAAGTACTCTGCTTTTCCCTTCATATATGAAGGACCTCAAAAAGTCATAACAAAGAGTTTTCTAATCTGAAGCTTGGGAACATTAACCTATGTAGACGACAAAAGTAGTTATGTGCAGCCTTTGGCTCTAAAATTAAACACTCCATCTGATCAAAACTTTATTCATATAACCATTGTATCTTGCTAATGGATATAGGATGCTCATGGCTGTTTCTGCATTTATGGTTGTATTCAGATCATAATTTTTTGTCACGTAGAAGCCCAATGCAATATGAAAGTAATTGATATAATGGATCCATGTACTTTGGCGTAGACACAATTGATCACCTATTGCTAAGAAATGTGGTAATTTATGGATAAAGTTTTTATCTCATGAAACAAGGGATCCAAGACTTATTTTCTTTCACAGGATGTTGGACCAGTTAATCTGATGACTGTTAAGAAAATTTTACTTTTTATTATTAAATTCTTTTTAACAAAAGACAAAAGTATCCAATAGAAACTTTCAATAGAATTAGAGATTGAAGGACTGGAGAGATGGCTCAGCAGTTAATGCACTTGCCTCCAGTGCCTAAGGCCCGGGGTTCAATTCCCCAGTACCCACATATGTCAGACCCACAAGGTGGTGTCCCCGTTGATCTCTCTCTATCTATCTCTATCTCTCTGCTTGAAAATGAATAAATAAAATATTTTTAAAAAAGAATTAGAGATTGAAGCTGGAGAGATTGCTCAGTAGTTAAAGGTGCTTGCTTACAAATCCTGATGACCCAGGTTCAATTCCCCAGTACCCACGTGAAGCCAGATACACAAAAGTTGCACATGAGTCTCGAGTTCATAGGCCTAGCAATCACTTTCTCTCTCTCCCACTCTTTCATTCTGTCTCTGCTTGCAAATCAATAAAACTTAAATAAAAAGATAATTTAGAGATTGAGGACTCATTTATGCTGAAAATATGAAATACTAAGATGATGGAAATTATTTCTAGAACTTTTTTTCTTGAAATGAAAATGCAGCTATTGAACTTGAATTAAAATAATAAGCTAATAAAGGTTGGAATTTATATTAAATTGTATTATACAAATGCTTTTTATCTGGTAACAAAAATATCTTTTTATTTATTATATATATATTATATATATGTTTATATTTCTATATACTTTAGAAATATCACCAATGTTTCAGAAGATATAAGTAAACTATCTGGTAACTTATCCTACTGTAAAAACAATCATTGTTATATCACTAATGTATCGACACAATAAAGATATTCTGGGGTTTTTTTTGTACTGTGTACCTGGGTTGGTATTAGAACAGTCATTGACCCTCTCTATCTAGTCCCTATATGATCTATAATAGTTCTAGAATTTTCTGTTTCTAATATTTTAAGCATCCTTTCACCATCATATGAATAGATTATGCTCACATTTTATTTCAAAGATACATGTTTCACATGGCATACAAAGTTGATGGTTTAAATGAATGAGTCCATCTGTCACCATTGAACTGAAATAAAAAGTAATATATTTGCTGTTACAATAATTCTTATAAAGATTCCTTTGGGGCTGGGGAGATGGCTCAGCAGCTAAAGGCATTTGATTGCTAAGTCTGTCAGCCAAGTTCAATTCTCTAGGCACCCACATAAAACCACACAGGCAAGAGACCTTGGCATGTGCATAAACACACAGGTACACAACAGAATAATCTTTTTTAATTCTTCTTCGACCAACAACATATGATACATTTTATGAAATGCTATTTTAAAAAGCCACACATTGGAGTTCCATGAATATAATTTGAAGAGAAGATATAAAAATGACTGTTTGCAAGAGAGTCAAGTCTCACTAGTGGCTCTGGCTTCACACCTGCCGGAACAGACAAGGACAAAACAGAAAGCGACCTTGTGTCCATTTCCTGGGCAGCTCTGTGAGAATCCCTGAGGACAGGCATGTCCTGAGGAAAAAACTCTTTGCTCTCCTGTTGATATTTCAAAACTCAAAAATTGACTGAAACATTCTTTCCAACTGGACGTTTTTCGAGAGCCCTGTGGTTCTTTAAAAAAAACAAATAGCAAAAGATAAGAAATCAGCACACATTTAAAATGTTTGTATAAACCAAACACTTAATGTAGATCTTAGTTGTATAAAAATAAATGTATAAAATGGTAGGACATTTCATCCACCTAGTATTCACGAAAGATGTTTTTATGTCTCAGGACGCAGGATGCTTTGCCGAGTGTTTATTTATAACCTCCTAAATCAATGAAAAAGATTAAAATCACTTAGGAGCCAAATGGTTTCTAAAGATACAAATCCAGGTCAGTTCAGTAACCCCAAAGCAAATGATTTTTCTATATATTTCCTTTTCTTAATAATAGTTGAAATGTCCCGGAGCCAAAAATAATATTTTTAAATAGTCTATAAATTTTATATAACACCTGTTTTCCATCATAAGGGAAAAACAGCTATAAATGAGAACAATGTAAACAATTTTATACGAAATAACTTCTAAAATAATCTAGACACTACGGGGGAAACAATTCATTTTATTTCTGTTATCCACACCAAGATAAAGATAAACTACGGATCAAAGGTATAAACCTAAATCCAAGATTCTCAACTCTGGATCAAGAGACTTCTGTAAGTTTCAACATTGAATGCTGTTAATACCATGGGAATTCCTGCCGTGTTCTCTCCCATATCTTCTCTGGCTTGATCAAAACAAGATATTGGATCCTGGCAGGAGACAAACCACCCCTGGCCTTCACACAGGGCCTGAATAAAACCTATGAGAAAGTGATGAGACAAACAGGAGACCAATCAACACAGCAAGTCTGATAACTCATGAAAGGTCAATGGAGACACACACCAAGGATACCCAACACAACCCAGGGTAAAGATTCAGATACTTAAGATCTCAACAACAAAGCAGACTCAAAACTCACCCACCATGACTCAGGGAACTGAGTGGAAGAGGAGGTGGAAAGATTGTAAGAGCCATGGTGGGAGAGAATATCCAGAGACATTGCCTCCCTCAGCAGCAATGCACAAAGAGGGAAGAAAAAAGAAAAACCAGCTCCATCCGGTGCAGTTCATAACCCTATGGACAGATCCAGTGTGTGCACCAAGGAAGGATCCCAGTGGGTAGGGGACAGAGAGGAGGGAAACGGGGACACCTTTACAAGAGTTTCTCATACAATGTATATACTTACTCCTAATAAAGATATTAATTTTTTAAAAACTTGAGCTCGTGTCTTTGATCATGTGTACTCCTTAGCAATGTCAAGTAAAGCTGTTCAATCAGCGTCCAATCACAGGCTGTCCCAGAGGTTAGCAGAGGGCTAACAAGCCCATCTCTCTAATTCTCAGGGATCAGACCACAGGATGGAATGATTGCTGACAGTGTATTGGTATGAGATCAATTCTATGTTCCTCTTTCATGAACCATCTCTCCTTGGGGGCAGCATGGTGTTTTCCAAAAAGAACATGCAGAAAGATTGCAGTGGAGGTAGAATTTAATGTGGAATTCCATCCATGCTGTACAACTTCTTATTCTGGAGGCCAAAAAGTATTGTTGAGGACAATTCCTAGTATCTAGAAGGAGGTTTAAAGCATTCTGCATCCAATTGCTAAAATAGCAGCCATGTTATTGAGCGCTCAGAAAACCTACATTTCTGTTTTGTTCCCCCCCCCCATGGAAGTCTTTGTTCACTTTCACCTAGAGATCCTCAGACATGCTCAGTTCGCACTCACATAGCTTAATGTAATCAAACAAACTGGAATCCCAGTTAGACTAATAGAATATCCTTTACCTAGGGTTGAGCTTGGGGTGTAGCTCTCTGGTGGAGCAATTGCTTGTACACAACATAACAAAACACAAGGTCCTAGGGGGTAATTCCTAACACTGGGGAGAGAGAGAGAGAGAGAGAGAGAGAGAGAGAGAGAGAGAGAGAGAGAGAGAGAGAGAGAGAGAGATCTTAGATTAAAGGTACTTTAGGTTTTATATGCACATATTTACCTCAATTCTATACATGAAACTGTTTAATGTTTCACACACGTATATATATATGTATATATATATATATAATAATTTCATGTAATAGATTTAGTGTGACTGAATTTTGACAATAACACATGAAATAAGGCTATTGTATAATTTTCTATTTGAAACATGAAGTTCTCAAAAATTTTGGATTTGTGGTCATTTTACATTTCAGATTTTCCATTTAGGAATTCTCAGCCTTTGTTATCATACATAATCATAAACACACACATATTTCCTGTTTTGCACATACTTTAAGAAATATTCACTCCAGTCTATGGCCATACCATCCCTCTCATCCGATCTCGGAAGCTAAGCAGAGTTGGGCCTGGTTAATACTTGGATGGGAGAAATATACACTCTACCTAAGATGTGTGACTTATAAAATCAATGCAAAAATCTTATGTAAGAAAATACTACTTTTTGAGAGTGTCCAATTGATCTGAATTAATCCATTCTAAACTTCACAGTTGCCTTCAATGTAATTTTGTTTATATTGTAATATGGTTCATGAACACAGAGATCCCATAAGTCTGCTCTGTTCATGTCGGTATCTCTTGTACCTGGCATAATGCCTGGAAATTTTAAAAAGTGTAATGTGCTTTTCAGTGGAGATGGAAATGAAGAGCTATGCTAAGAATTGTTAGTGCTGGATGTAATTCTAAACAAAATATTGCATAACTCATGTCTAACTATTTCCATTTCCACTTAAGCTGTGTTTATATTAATTACAGGATATGATAAATAAATAATCCACGCCAGATGAACCATAGGGGACACTTATCAGATTTGATGTTTGGTATATTTGTCTTTGTGTGTTGCTTTGATTTCCCCTCACCGATCACAGCATCGTTTCCTCCTCTCATTGCACACCATCTAAGTGGGCCAGGGACTCAAGACTTCTGGCTCCAACTGCAGAAACAAAGAGGGCTCAACAGAGCCTATTCCTCTGCTCTGTGATAAATCCAGGATGCAGGTAAGTAGACTAAGCAGGACCAATCAAATGGTTTCCCCAAGAGCATAGAATACTGATGAAGTGAAGCAAGGATGGACAGAACACTTGCAATCATTCATCACCCTGGTGATGGCTGTTGTAACACTATTGTGACCACCAAGACAGAATCACTATGCTTCCTACTTGTCCCACCTCTCTGCCTCCAGGAACCTGGTTTGTGCTCATTTCTGCTACCGATTCTCTGAGTGCTTGAAGCCCTTCTGTTACCACCCACCAAGTCACTCAGAATGATGTGTGCTCACACCAGCATCCTCTCAGCTGATCTGTGTCCTTGGGAAATGATACCATGAGATGTCTGGTCTGAGCAAAGGAGTCAGACATCCATCCCAGACACACCCACCCTCAACTTCCAAGGACAATACAAAGTAGGAGCATGGATCCCTCAAAATCTTCAAAGCTGCTTTTATTAATAAGCACAAGTTGTCCTGCCTAAATTACACACAGAATTGGTGATATTCATTTCTTTTCCCCTATCACTCTTAAAATAATGGAGGTGAAATTGAGTCATTAAGAATAAATCCCTCCCATGTGGAATTATATCACTCACATCATGAATTCAACTGTCCTATCTACTAACTTCCAGAAGGATTGCTATTTCTTCCTATAAAGTCTTTTCATGGCCCCTTCTCACCTGGGTCCCACAATTCAATTCACTCCCACTTAAGAGTCCAGGCACTAACTACCATTTTAATGCCACCAGATTATCCATTCACAGCATGAAAGATGTCCCTTCTGTCTATGCAGTTAGGGACCAGTTCCTAACACGCTTTTTAGAACTGTAAAGAGCTATGGCTTCTCTTTCCCTATTCCTTTTCAACTATTGTAATTCTCAACCTCTGTTCAGAAGGTTAGTTATTCATCATCTGTTCATCAGAATGGGGCTTTTCCAGCATTGAGGAAGAGGCTGAGTACTACACCAGGCAAAAAATCAGTGTGTGCACATCAGTAAAGCTCAGAACAGTGGCATGTACACATCAGCACAGCTCAGAGCAGCAGCGTGTACACATCAGCACAGCTCAGAGGAGCATTGTATGCACATCAGCACAGCTCAGAGCAGCAGTGTGCACAGCAACACAGCTCAGAGAAGCAGTGTGTGCACAGCAACACAGCTCAGAGCAGCAGTGTGTGCACAGCAACACAGCTCAGAGAAGCAGTGTGTGCACATCAGCACAGCTCAGAGCAGCGGCGTGTGCACAGCAGCATAGCTCAGAGCAGCAGTGTGTGCACAGCAGCACAGCTCAGAGCAGCAGCGTGTGCACAGCAACACAGCTCAGAGCAGCAGCGTGTGCACAGCAACACAGCTCAGAGCAGCAGTGTGTGCACATCAGCACAGCTCAGAGCAGTAGCGTGTGCACAGCAACACAGCTCAGAGCAGCAGTGTGTGCACAGCAGCACAGGCTCAGGCCAGTGAAACGGAGGCAGGAAGACCCAAATGAAGCATGCGTGGTGATTCCTCTGGAAATTTACTAGTGGCCTCATTAATGTGTTTGTTAATTGTCTTCCTACCAATGAGGGCATATAGTGATCTAGGAATGCAAAGAGCCCAGGTCCCTAGAAGTCAATATGAAAAGACAGAGGAGCTCAGTGAGGCAGCAGGAAGGATGACCCGGTGCAGGGACAACAGGAATAATCAGAAAGCCCATCCTTTCCTGCTCTGTTTTGCTTTGTGCTTATACCAAGACAACATACAGTGGATTTGTGTGAAGACATCCAGATAAATAATCTTAGAAGAAAGTATTTACACCAGGTTGCATGGGTAGATATGGAGGATTTCCAACTCTGAAATCTAACCAGAAGTTGGCCATCATGCCTCTTCCTAATGATTAGTGAACTCAAATCTTCATAGATTTGAGATCTTTTCTCATCCAAAATTTGCAAAGAACCCACTATCTTAGACATTTCCCTTATAAATTAAATTATCTTTTATTTAATAATCCACATTTCCTTGAGAAAGCTCTCATAAATCATTGGAATTCATGCATTGCATACCATGGTTTCCTTTTAAAAGTATTTTTAAAGGGAAAATGTGTTGATATTTACTTATCAGATGATAACTTGTGTTAATTGTAACAATGCCACAGGGGAAACAGGTAACTTCTGTTTGTCTAACTCATCATATTGGCAGATGATATAAATGTTCTTTTAAGGTGTGTTAACAAGAAACATTTTGTTCTAGAATATCTATCATTTTTTTTAAATCCCATGTCTAAAATATTCTTTCTTGTTCACAGACCATAAAATTGCACATCTCATTTGCAACTGAATTTTTAAATGCTCTCTCAAAGGGGGGTAGACAATTGGCTGTGAGCCAGAAGAGAGATAGTATAACCCTTTTCTATTTCAGTGCGCGAATGGATTTGTGAGAATGATAAACACTTCCTAGATTTTGCCACCCAAAACTTTGTGGTTTCC
The DNA here is from genome assembly GCA_004024765.1 of Zapus hudsonius. Lineage (NCBI taxonomy): Eukaryota > Metazoa > Chordata > Mammalia > Rodentia > Dipodidae > Zapus > Zapus hudsonius. Next base: position 12,854 of record PVHP010006582.1, read on the forward strand.
TTTGCCCTGCTCTCCTTGGGGTTATGTTTTCTACTTTACAGAATCAGGTCAACTATCATTGGGAAACATTATTACCTTCCATGTCCATTCTTGTCTCTCAGCAAGAGGAACTGAACCAGTGGAAAATTTTCAGAAAACATGAAATTGAGGCTAGCTTGCAAGAGGTGTGTAGCTATATACATATTAAATATCAAAGACTTTATGTATGAACGATCATAAAATAACCTATGTTTTACTTGAATATAAGTTCAAATAATAACATTGTGTAGAGATTCACTTAAGTAAAATATATATTTTTTAAATTAAATCACTTTTTCCTATGTATTTGTATAAGTGGCTCCTAGGAATTTAAAATTCCTCCTGTGGTTCATACATATTTCACTTGGCTACTGTGTGCCTGATATATACATTCCCATCAAAGATGTGACTGGTGGATGTGTTTTCTATCTATCCATCTCTCTTTCTCTCTAATACCTGATGCATCCTAAGTGAAATCATTACCCATGATTTGTTTTATCGAGCACCAACCAGCTCAGCCATCACCTGATACCCCACATCTGAGTACTTTTACACCCTCAAGGCTTTGAGGTTTTTCACAAAGCTTCCTAGTCTTTTTCCTCCCTGAGAAATAGATTCTCATTGCTGAATCCTGGCCACCTCTATAGACCATAAACTTGTCAAGAAGGCAGGCTCCATTCTTCACCAAGCTAATGGACATATCGTTCTCCTTGGAACACCTTAGCTCCATAAGGAAGGCCAGTTCCCCTGCAAGAAATCACCTATAATTAAAGGAAGTTAGGTCATTGGAGAATGCCCAGGAAGGGGGTGTTGAGACCCTGGACACTTCCCTCATCTATGTATAGGTTCTAATCACTCTTGCTCTCTCTGTCCCTCTTATCCTCCCTCGCTCCCTCCATCTCTCCCACCATGTGGTAAATAAACTTCCTCTGCTCATTCTCACAAAATGATACACTGTGTCACCACAGGCCCAAAGCAACAGGAGCCAAGGGCCATGGACTGAAACCTGGGAAACCATGAGTGGAAATAAGGCCTGCCCATCTGCCAATTGAAGATACATAACTGCAGGTATCTGGGATGAGCTCTACTAGTTCAAGGACAATGGAATCCCTCCAGTGTCAGTATGAACTTGGATCCCAGTTAAAAACATTCTCCAGGCTCTCTTCAGTTACTGTGGTCAGGTGACCAGTTCTGAGAAAGAGGGATGTGAACAGAACTGACAAGTCTCTCTATATACGACCTTCTTCTTACCTCCCAATGCGTAGTGATGAAATGGGGTAGATTTCAAGCATCAGATTTTGAAAAATAAAAACCAATAGTTTGGGAACTACAAGGAAACCAACTAGACATGCACTATGGCTGTCTCAACCCCTGCTACTGGAGACCTTATTGCATTGGCTGAATTGGTTGCCTAATGCATCACTCCAAAGAAGGATGCAGTGGAAGGAGGTAGTGAATGCAATGTACCTAGTGCAGGATTCAAGTCCATTAATCAAGAATGGAAGCTGTTGTTATTGATGGTCCTCTGTTTTGCCACGGGACCATCGACTTCCAAGACAAACATAGACATCCACATCAAGCAGAGAAAGGAAATTCCAGGCTGAATCTATTTGATGTCAACCTGCATGATACAGTGTGGAACGTAGATCCTCTAAGCTGGCAAAATTTCCCCTGAGCCTCAGGAATTAAACATCAGCCGCTAAATGCTCTGCCCGCCATGGTAACCTACTGGGATGTGGTGGGCTGGTCTGCACAGGTGGAAATCGTGGGGAGGCTAAGTGGGACCAGCAGAGAGCACATCTGTGCCCACACATGCTTCATTAGCTCGCACAGCTCCCGCTCGGAAAGCTCTCTGGTCGTCATTCAATTCCATGCCTTTCATCTTGTTCAGTGATGAAGATAAGAGCAAAGACAGCAAGTTTGAATGACTTTCTTTGTAGGTGTGGAATCATCCGAGCTTAGAAGGTCTGCCACTCTCTGGACTAGGAGCCAGCTGCAATAGGGACCAGATGGCAAGTGGACAGTCACCTTCGAGTAGTGTGCCCTTTGTGACATCAACTATCAGAGCTACTCCTGCATCAGACAGCTAAGGAAGCTTTTCCTTACAGGGGAATGTCTATAGAGAAATT